>CM035431.1:66381836-66461836 GCA_020310875.1 Ceratopteris richardii
CATGATAGTGCTATCATCTATGAGTTATTTTGCAAAGTGATGGTATGAATATGAATTATTTTTTATTATCAAAATACTATTTGAGATTCTTAAAGCTAAACATATTTTTTTGAAAACCTTAGGAGTCAAATTTCTATGTCGCTTCTTCAAGTTAAAATACACTATTATTTTTCTATGCTAAGAAAAGGCCATTTGATGAGCAAATATTACACATGCTACATGATTAAAGTTTGCTAGTTTTTTCTATATAAAGTAGTTTATAATGTTTATAAAATGATTTTGATTGATACTATATACCTTATATCATTAAGAAAAGCTAATTTTTTAGGATGAAATTTTATTCTCAGCAGAGTGGAATATAGCCATTCAATAAAATATTGAGATGGTTAGTGATATGTGAGATAGGTACATAGATTGTTGGTTCAAAGACATGTCATATAGTTGTATCATGTATGATATGATATGATGATCTTTGAAGTAAAAGACCAGCCATTTTAGTGTTCTTATGCATCAATATCATATAAAAAGCTCCTACAGTGTATCACTATATAATAAGCATCCTATATTGTACTAAATTTCTTATTATAAAAATGGTTTTCTTGATTCCCAAGACTTGTGTTAGATGATTATATCACTTTGAATTAACATTAAAATAATTATTCCACTATGAGGAAAAAAATTCTATGGATATACTTCTCAAGTCTATAGATTAACAATTTTTTTTAACCATATTCATTCATTTCTAAATTTTGAGTTATCAAAAAAGGTTATTTAAAAAATACAATTTTTTTTTTATAGAACATCTAGGTATAAGTCTTTATGAGGCTTGAGGTTTTTTCAAAATTTTATTTGATTATTACACGTGATTTTTTTTTTATTTGTTAGAAAAAAGGACACCGGTGTCATGTTTTAGTACAACACTAGTGTTAACCTACCTACCTACATGCATACCTATCCATCTAGCTAGCTATCTACCTACCTCTTGAGTCCCTACCTACATATAAACCTACTCATATAGCTATCTAGCTACCTACTAACCTAGTTAGCTACCCCAGTCCCAACCCACCTAGCTAGTTGCTACCTACCTACCTACTAATCTACCTACCTAGCTACATACCTAGCCAATATGTACCTAGCTACATACCTAGCCAATATGTACCTAGCTACCCGCTACCCACCTAGTTAGGTACCTAGCTACCTACCTAATAGCTCTATACCTACTTCAGCTAGTTGTTGACCTAGTAACATGTCTATCTAATAATCTACCTAGCTAGATAGCTAGCTAGTGACCTAGCTACAAGCAAGCTACCTGGCCACCTACCAAATTTCCTACCTAGTATGTAGACTAGTACCTACCTAACTAATACGTGCCTACCTAGCCACCTATCAAGATACCTAGATAGGTAGCTAGGTAGCTAGATAAGTAGCTAGGGATCTATCTACCTAGCTTGCGACCTAGCTACCCACCTATCTACCTACTTACCTATCTACCTACTTACCTACCTACCTACCTACCTTCCTACCTACCTTCCTACCTACCTACCTACCTATCTAGCTACCTACCTAGCTACCTAGATAAATACCTAACTGCCTACCTACCTAGCTAGCTATCACTAGTTACCTAACTACCAACCTACCTACCTACCTACCTAGCTTGTTGGTGGCCTAGTTTGTAACCTTAAAATGTCCTAGTGAGACTCAACACTAACCAGACATTGGCAATTGCAAGCACCCATCCTCATGTCTTGAGATGTAACACAAAGGCTCTCCTTGAGAGCAAGAGAAGGATTCCACTTCCAACATGGATGGTAGAACACTATGTATCAAATTAGGGTGCAAAGAAAATAAATGATTACCTTTTATCAAAGTTTGGAGAGCCCACAAAGGCCTCAAAAGGCAATGTCCCCATATCCTTTTTGCTCCCATCTAATGAATGGACTATCTTCATCCACAAGATGATGATCCCATAAAACAGTATCAAGACATGATCTTCCTATGCAACAACGTAACAAAGATGGAAATAAAACAGCCATGTGTCATGACTATGCATGACAACCGTAAGAGTTAGTTTCTTATCTGACTGGCATTTTGCATCACTACATCCCACATTGACAAATCATTAAATGCCTCTCAAGAGGACATAAAATTCTCTAGAAAACCAACAAAGGAAAACTAAACAAGAAAAAGAAATGTGTATGCAAACCAATCACCTCCAAGTGAAATAGAAGTCACTGGTGCTTCTTCTTCTTCTTCTTCTTCTTCTTCTTCTTCTTCTTCTTCTTCTTCTTCTTCTTCTTCTTCTTCTTCTTCTTCTTCTTCTTCTTCTT
This sequence comes from Ceratopteris richardii, assembly GCA_020310875.1. Taxonomy (NCBI): domain Eukaryota; kingdom Viridiplantae; phylum Streptophyta; class Polypodiopsida; order Polypodiales; family Pteridaceae; genus Ceratopteris; species Ceratopteris richardii. Next base: position 66,384,164 of record CM035431.1, read on the forward strand.
CTTCTTCTTCTTCTTCTTCACTCTTCTTGGACTTTTTGTTGCCACATATACTCCAATGTTCTCCAAATTTAATGATTGTATAGCTTAAACAGCAATAACTCTCGTAAATTACGATTTATTTCTAGTTTTTTGGGAAGGATGTAAAACAAGGGAGAACTAGTCAATGCAAAGCCAAATCCTTACATGACAAATTGATAAGATGAGAAGTAGGCTAGTCAATGCAAGGTCGATCCTTACATAAGATAAATGGTAAGAAGATCAAATACATATGCGAGGTGCAAGCAAGAACATGAAACTAAGTCCCTTGTGCTGATTTTGCTCTTACCACTTCACTCCGATATGTCGGAACTCAATTCTAAGCTCAAAGGCATCAAAAGTTCGAGAACACTTATTCCCAAGCTGACAAGAACAGCATGTCAAGCAATGGATGCACAGTACATTATTGAGAAGAAACAAAAGAACCACAAGACAACACTTCGAAATGCAGTAAAGGGGGCACTAGTTAGATGATCTTGCCCAAGGAGACATCTCTGCCAGCTTGCAGAAAACGAGAAAAACCAAAACAGCCCATACGGTAGACATACTGTAAAAGAAGGCAATCGTATAACATTCACAGAAATGTAATAAAACATAAACACAGAGGGAAAAAAAGAAAGCACGCATCTGCGCTCCCAAGGACCTAAGAAACAAAATATTTTCCCCCCATGGGTGAGTGTTGCCTTTACGATAGCTAAAACCAAGGAATGCTATCTTTTACTATCTTGGTCCATTCTCCCTTCCATCTCAGTGCTCCATACATCCATTACACCAAAACGCGTCATGGTTTTTTGCGGAAAGAGAGTCATCTGACTACACTCTGACAGAGAGAGAGAGAGAGAGAGATCAGTGTTCTAGTTCCTCCTGCGTCTATATTCCAAATGAAATCTTTCAATTCCCAGCGTTGGCCAACCCGCAAAATGGACGCTATGGTACACATTTGTCGGGAACCCTTGGAATGACTAAGAATGTCATATACTTGAATATGAGCAGACAGGGCCGTTTGGATATAAAACCATACCTTGAGCGGTTGCTATCGGACAGCCCAACTCAAGCACATGGCTTGTCCGTTCGAATGTTTGAACTGTTGCGCGTCACAGGGGAAAGCAGTAGAGCGATCGCAATGTCATTGACAATATTATTCGGTCCCTATGTCCGCGATAGCAAGCCTCAGCCGAGGGAGGAACGGAAGTTGGACCGTTATAGTGATATGCAATGTGCGTAGATTGCATTCCAAGTCCCAACTCTTTTGTATTTTTGTTGTTTGGACATGACAGAAAATACATGAAGAAAGGAACGGACAAAGCGCCATTACTATAGCGAGGCCGATAATTATGTACACACACAGATGATGATGATGTGTGTAGATTCTCTGTTTTTTTTTTTTAAGTTACAATGAATTGGAAATAATGCACACACTCAACCTCGTAAAGTAGAGGCACCCATCAACTTGGGAATTTCGGTAGGTATCATCAAGCCAGCTAGAATCGAACTCGATACTTCCTCCCACAAAGTTCAAGGCGTGAACCATTACAGTGGGTCAATCATCCAAAAGGAGGAGGGGCTTATCCATTTTTGTATTTATGTCTCTTACTTGCAATGTTTTCTCATATCAATAGGAGTAAATCATTATATTATTCCTAGAGATGAATTGAAATCTGAGTGGGTCTCTCATTCAAAAGGAGGAGAGGCTTATAATTCTTTGTATCTCTCTCTCTTACTTGCAATGTTTTCCCATAACAATAGGATTATATCAATAGGATTATGATATGTTCGTTCGATCGATTCAGACATATTTGAAATCAAACACTATTTGGTCATTCTCATGTAAAGTCAAAAGTCTCAAGGGTAGGCTTAAGTAAAGGTGCATGTGCTTTCTAAAGAAGCAAAGGTGTTTGGCTTGGTGATTAAGGCATATCGATGACAAGGAGGAAGTCTCGGCTCAAGTCCTACAAGACTCATGGGAGAATGTTTTGCACCAAGAGTTCTAGAGCCTTCTAGAAGCATCCACTTGAGTTAACTCGACTTACCTAGGACACTTGGTCAACATGTAGTTACATGGCTTACACTTAGATGATTAGTATCCACGTGCCATAGACACTGGTCCCGAACACTTGACCCACATGTAGTTACATGGCTCACACTTAGATGATTAGTATCCATGTACGATAGACACCGATGTCTTCAAGAGAGCTATGTATGGAGACTGCATAGAACATAAAACTTGAGTTATGATGTAATATCATTTTGCTTTCTTTATATATTTCTATGGTGTTTGTGCACAGTGACACAAAACAAAAAAAAGCTTCTCACGAGCGGCAAGGAATTGTCATTTGTCATGTGAAACAATTGATTCATTGTTTTTTTTAAAGAGTGAAGGCCTTACAAAACACTAGGTGCAGCCAAATGAAACATTAACATGAGAAGAGCGTTAATGTAGGTCTTGATGTGTGCTACGGCAAAACTTTTTTGTCTTTCAATTTTAGTAGTGTTGTGCATACAGAACTTTTGGAGGTAAAACTAGGGGAACCGGTGTGTTGCAGCAAAGCATATTCGAACTTGTGTCATCCCAAATGAAGGAGCATCCTATATAGCATTAGAGAGAGAGAGAGAGATGTGCACACAGATGACAAATCGAGGGAGAGGGGGAGAGAGAGAGAGAGAGGCATGCACACGTAGGTACATACACTCACATTTATACATACTTACACATGCATATGCATATATACATACCCACATGCATACACACACATATGCATGCACACATGTACACACACACATATATACACTCATATATATACATGTACATACACATGCATACACACATATACACATACACACATATACATATAATCCATACATACATACACACATGCATACACACACATACACATACACACACATATGCATACAGACACATACATGCACACATACACATATACACACACACATACACTCACATCTAGACATATACATACACATGCATACACATGTATACACACACATACACATATACACACACATGCACTCACATACACACATATACATTCACATGCATACACATACACACACATATTATACACACAGATGCACTCACATACATATATATACATACACACAAATATAATGCACACACACATACACATATACACACCCACATACACTCACATACACACATATACATACACATGCATACACACACATATACATACACACATACATATATACACACATGCATATGCATACATCCATACACATGCATACACACATTCATGAAGTATTTTGACGGCGATGCACCATAGTGTGCTCTCTTTCTCACGAGTTCCACGACGATATCCTCGGAGTAGAAATCCGAGCTCTTAAGGCCGCACACGGTACTCCACACAAAGAATGAAGAATACACAGAAAACACAGTACACAAGGAGCATGAAGACAGGCTTCTTAGGTCTTACAAATGCAGTCGACCTTACAGTCTGTGACTGACCAAGCCACTGTATGTTTTATTAAAGAACATATACAAAGAAGTGTCCAGCGGCCATTTGGCCTTTCACATGGACACTAACAGTAACAATCTCCCACTAAAGGCCAATATGGCCAAAGTAACTATGTGAGAAAAATAAAGAATGATAAAGAATACCTGAGTGTAAGTATACAAACTATACTTCCCACCTGATGGGCATGTTACATAGTATACAAGTGATTGTGTAAGATCATGAATCAAGTAACCCTCATCAAGTGACAACAGTGTCGAAAGCTATCTTGTGGTAGAGCTTTAGTCAAAACATCTCCAGCATTATCTCGAGTGTGAACCTTCTCAAGAATAATGCGCTCAGTGGCTAAGCAATCTCTAATGAAGTGATACATGACCTCAATGTCTTGGTCTCTGCATGATAGACGAGATACTTAGCCAAAGCAATGGCACTCTGACTATCACTGAGCAAGTGAGGTACATGCTGAGGTAAACCCATATCACAAGCAAGATGAAAAAGCCACAATGCTTCCTTACATGCCTCACTTGCTGAAACCTACTCTATTTATGTGGTGGAAATAGTTGTACATTCTTGAAGACGAGATCTCTAATAGATAGCACCTCCAACAAAATGAAAAATGTACCCTGATGTAGACTTACGATTGTCTACACAACCAACATAGTCAGAATCTGCTTTCCTCTACCTAAGCATAGACACTTGTCCTTAGTGCCACTCAGATATCTTAAAATCATCTTGATCGCTTCCCAATGTTTCTTGCCAGGATTAGACATATATTTTCTCACAACTCCCACTAGAAATGCAATGTCTGCTCTCGTAGCTACCATAGCGTACATGAGACTACCAACAATAGACTGATAGGGAATTTTGGTCATGAATTCCTTTTCCTCATCTGATTTGGGGCAATCATCCTCGCTCAATTTCACATATGTAGGTAAAGGTGTACTCAATGCCTTTCCACCCTGCATATTGAACCGGTGAAGTACTTTGGATATGTACTCACTTTGAGACAAGTATATGCATCTTTTACTCCTATCACGAGTAATGTGCGTGCCAAGAATATGTTTGGCATCCCCCAAATCCTTCATATCAAATGTTTGACTCAACTTCTTTTTGAGAATTGACAAATCATAAGAGGACTTCCCAGCAATCAACATATCATCGACATAAAGTATCAAGCATATCAAGATGACATCTGAGCATCTCTTTGTGTAGAGACAATGATCCTCATTGCTTCGAGAATAGCCTTAAGATTTCATAAAAGCATCAAACTTTTGGTACCATTGTCTAGGGGACTGTTTAAGTCCATACAAGCTCTTCTTAAGCTTACAAACTAGACTTTCCTTGCCAGGAACTACATAACCCTCTGGTTGTTCCATATAGATCTCATCTGTAAGATCTCCATGCAAGAAAGTAGTTTTCACATCCATTTGGAGTAGCTCTAAGTCCTCCATTGCAACGAATCCAAGCAACATGTGCAGGGTAGTCATCTTGACCACTAGAGAGAAGATTTTTTCAAAATCAACACCATGTTGTTGCTTAAAACCATTTGCAACGAGTCGTGCTTTATACTTTGGAGAAGCACTATCTGATGTGAATTTCAACTTATATACCCATTTACATGGTAAAGCTTTCCTGCCCTTTGGCAAAGGTACTAAATCCCAAGTACCATTCTTGTGAATAGAATCCAACTCATTCTTCATGGCACGCTCCCATTTGACATGATTCTCTTGTCTGCATAGCCTCTTTGTAGCAAGAAGGCTCACCGGCATCTGTTAGCATAACAAAATCTAAACCTGGAACATATCTATCAGGTGGATATGAGACACGTGCAGAATGTCTCAATGGTTGCTGAACAGGAACATGTGCAGACTGATTTGAATGGACATTCTCTTGAACATCCCTATGTGCAACATTTTTATGCATGCTAATCGGAGGACTAGTATCCTCAAACACCACTCTTCTCACTTCAACCTCCTTAATGGGTTGTTTATGCATCTTAGACTCATTGAAAATGATGTCACTACTTCTGATCATGGACCGTGTTTCAGGATCCCATAAGCAATATCCAAATTGTCCTTCTCCACCATATCCAAGAAAAATGTGTTTCTTTGACTTATGGTCCAACTTTTGTCTAAGATTCTTGGGTATATGAACATATGCTTCACACGCAAAAACTCAAAGATGATCATAATATGGTAGCTTCCCTATCCACAACTCTTGTGCCACTTTCAGACCTTTGGCAGGACTAGGTGAAAGGTTAATCACATGAACTGCAACCAATACTACTTCTGCCCAAAAGCCTTGTGAGAGGTTTGCATGATGCAACATAGAGACTACTCTATCTTGAATAGTTCTATTCATCCTCTCAGCTACACCATTCTGTATTGGGGTATAAGGAGATGTAAACTCTCTACGAATCCCTCTAGACTGACAAAAAAGGTTGAATTCATGTGAGATATACTCACCCCCATTATCTGAACGTAAATCCTTAAGCTTAGTTCCTTTTTCAGTCTTAACTGAAGCAAGCCATTTTCTGAAAGTAGGGAATACGTCATCCTTTGATTTGATAGGATATACCCAAAATTTTCTAGTAGCATCATCTATGAAAGTGACAAAGTAAAGAGAGCCACCTAAGGAACTAGTGGGCATAGGACCACACACATATGTATGAACGAGATCAAAAGGCTAAATTGAAGAGTCAATGTGCATTCTATGCACATTTCTGGTTTGCTTTCCATATTGACAATGCTCACAAAATGAAAAATCGGAGAAAGATAACATAGGTAAGTAGCCAGAACGAGAAAGATTTTCCATTCCACTATGAGATATATGGCCCAAACGACCATGCCAAATACAAACCATAAGCTGTTCGGTAACAGCTAACAAGTGTTCTTTTTGTGATACAAATAAAGGATAAAATGAGCTAACTTTGCTTCCTTTTGCAATAACCATATTGCCCTTTGATATGCAAAAGCACGGAGCATAGAAGACCACTTTGTAACCAAGTTCATCAAGTTGGCCAACTGACATCAAACTACGTGATAACTGAGGTACATGGCATACATTATGCATAGTAAATTTTGAACCATCAATGAACTTCACAACCACATCTCCAATCCCCACAACATCACACTTGTAAGAGTCACCAAGTCTCACAGTACCAAGAGACTTTGCTTCATAATTAGAGAACCATTCTCTGTGTGGTGTCACATGAAAAGAAGCACCAAAATCTAGCAGCCATGTGTGCCATAAGAGCCTCAGTTGGCACAGTAGTATCAAGTGTCAACACACGAGCATCATCAAAAATAGCATTAATTTCTTCAATCTTCACAGTCGAAGTAGATGGTTGTTTAACATGCCCATCAACATTCTGTCCTTTACCTTAAGCATTCTTTAATGCATAACAGTCTTTCTTCATGTGTCCTTTCTTATGACAATAATGGCATTCGATATCCCTCTTCCTTGATTTACTTCTACTCTTATTCTGTTGACCATTCTTTTCCTTGTTCTTGCTCCTGCCATGTTGCTGATTCTTTCCTTGGTAAGAATCACGAACATTATATGCATCTCCACTCTAAGTGCCAACCATAGATTTTCTACGAATCTCCTCATTCAAGAGTGCTCCACATACGTCATCATAGATGAGTTTACCACTTGGTGCACTATTGCTAATAGCTTTGCAAAACGTATCCCATGATGATGGCAAGGTGCATAATAGCAATACTGCTTTCATTTCATTATCCATATCCATTTTCTGAGCTTGTAACTGGGAGAATATAGCATCAAACTCATTTAGATGAGCAACAACACTATCTATGTCCTTCATACAAAGGTCATATAATTTTCTCATCAGATGCACTTTATTTGATACCGTCTCTTTTTCATATGTATTGCATAACTTCTTCCAAAGCTCCTTTGCACTTTCACAGTCTAATACTGTAAAGTAAACATTATCTACCAAGTGCAAGTGAATGGCAGACCTGACCATTTCATCTAGTTCATCCCAATCATCTTCATCCATGTCGATAGGCTTCTTTGAAATTCTATTTACTGGCTTCCATTGCCTCCTTTGAATCAGCACATCTTTAATCTGATTATTCCATACAACAAAATTTGTGCCATCAAATTTTCAGATCTCAAAATGGTCTTTGCCCTGTAAGTTATAGCTCCTCCTCGGAACACTGGCACTAGAACCTGATCCATTAGAAGTGCCTAAGATATGCATTGATAGCTTTGTCTGTCAAACATGCCATTATTCCTCACATTCGCTCTTGCAGAACAGCTAAGGATGCTTGGGATACACTTACACATTACAGCAAGCTAGGAATGAGGCTTGTGTTGCTTACCTTCGAAAACAATTGGAGAGTGAGCACATGAATGAAGATGATTCTATGGACAGTTTCCTAACAAAGATCAAAGACTTGAAGGAACAATTGATTTTTGCTGACGAGGTTATACCAGATAGCTCACTTGTGCAGATCATTCTGAATGGTCTTCCTGATTCATGTCAGAGTTTTGCTTCTACTCTTCGATTGATGATGAAAGGCAATCCAATGCCTTGTCATTTGAGGAGTTAGTCTTTGTTCTGTTGTAGGAAGATCAGTCCAGGTAGAACATGTCCATTATGCGAGTTGCAAATCAAGCTTTCCTGGATAGTCAGAAGGGCAAAGGAAAATGGAGCTCTTCAACTAGTAAGCAGAAATCTGCTAATTCTACACATTCCAAGAGGGAAGACAAAGATGAGAAGAAATTAGAAGCAGAAATTGTTTTGAAAGTACTATAAAGGAAATGATCACATCATAAAGAACTGTCCAAAACTGGCTACAAAAAAGGCAAAGAAAAAAGAGGCAGGAACGGTTGTTGCAGAGGCCTCTACACCAAAAATAGAGTCTGCTAATCTTGTGCAGGAAGAAGAATGGGTGTTTAGTACTGTTTGCAATTTTGACCCATCTTCTCATGAGCAGTGCATGTCTGCAATAGACTCAGATGTTTGGTACTTTGACAGTGGGGCAACCAAACATATTACCTCGCAGCGCAGTTTCTTCTCTTCACTTGAGCCTGCCCCTATAGAGAATACTGTTACATGCGCCAACAACTCCTCTTATCTTGTTATGGGAGTTGGTAAGATCATTTTGACTACTGCTGATGGTAGTTCTTTCACTTTGTCAGATGCTTATTTGTGCCAGGGATCAAGAAGAACCTGTTATCAGTTTCTGCATTAGCCAAGATTGGCTTGGTTGTGAAATTTGTTGATGAAAGGTGTACAGTTCATGATGTGTCAAATGGCGATGTGATTGTTGCTTCTAGCATTTTATGTCGTGGGCTGTACAAGCTCATAGACTATGAAAGATCTGTGAATGATTCGGCATGTGTAGTACATGATTCTCAGGCTATAGGAGATGCAAAGCTTTGGCATGCACACTTTGGTCATCTGAATTTTGCTAGTTTCCTACACCTGTAGAAATCTGAAATGGTGTCCTCTTTGCCCAAACTTGAGGCACTTGGAAAACATGTTTGTGAAGGCTGTATTTTGGGCAAAATGCAGCGTTCCTCATTTCCAAAAGATGGTTCAGTTCGGGCTACTCAGAAATTGCAGCTTGTACATAGTGATGTCTGTGGTCCTATGTAGACACCTTCTTTTGGGAATTATCTTTACTTTGTGACTTTCAGTCCAGTATCGAGCCTTCATTGGTCGTATTGAGGGGTGGTACAATATACCATGGTCCGCATGGCTTCCATAATTCCACAGGTATCTACCAAAAGATTCAATGATTCTATAAAATGAGGGTCTACATCCTCCACTTGCAGCATCTGGCTCACCATTGCTCGGTTTGCGTCTTCTGACAACCTATGCCTTTTTTGTACTTGTTTGATCGTTTTGTATAGCCGTTTGAGTTGTGCAGTGTAGGCGGGGGCTTCCTCCTCACTCTCCTCTGATGAATTCCCCTAGACCTTTGCTTGTTCATGTGTGCCTTCCACGTGAGTGTGTTGTGCCTCATCTTCCCAATGTACTCTTCGTGCATCATGATGTGGGCGCCCTCTCTGGGATGATGATCCGAGACCTTCAGTGTCTAAAAAGAACTCACTCTCAGATAACTGCGTTGTTTGCAAGAAGGTCTCAAAGTCAAAGGATGTATCCTCCGCCACTGAAGCCATGGAGGCAAACTCAGCATCCGTGGGTAGTGGAGGGGCTGATGGAGTGGGTTGTACCATGCCCTCTGATTGTGGTCATTGGAGATGGATCGTGAATGGGGCCACTTGTTCTTCTTCTCTAGGGGAGATTTCTGTGGTGGACTCGCGAGGAATTAGAACATGGGAAAGAGATCCATGCATTCTTTAAGCTGGTTGAACCCTTGTTTTTTGTCCCTGGAAGGATTGCAATTGTGAGTAAGGGTGCGTGCGATCGACACATCATAAGCGAGGCATCTGTAGATGATTCTTGTAATGGGACAACAACCATTCAAAGTAGGCTTCCTAACTCCTCGTTTGCCTGCTTCATACAATTGGTCGAGGATCCACACTGGCATTTTAATAGGTAGACTCCCTGTCTCCGCTAGGTATAGCCCATACCAAATCTTCTTATGAGGCTGTGTGAATCGGTCTTGAGCTGGAAATGAAAAATGCTGAAGGCACATTCGCAATGGTATGGCGATGTTTGGGGTTAGGGCACACATCTCTTTCTTGAGTTTACTGTTCTTCATAGACTCCGGTATCAAAGGGTCTCGATCGGAGGGTACATGGGTGCCGTACATATGAAGAGCCTCCCTGATTAAAGTTATGTTCAACTCAAACTTTTTCATTTCCTCCTGGTTTGATAGAGAGGGCACCAGGAATGTGCCTGACTGATCTTGATCTCCTGTTGCTTTTAGAGTTGCAATCAAGTAATACACCTAAGGAAATCTGGTTTGGGCAGAGATGCACTAAAATAATCCTTCAATCCTACTTTCTGACAAATATCTTGAAGAGGTGCTACGTTTTGTAATGCTTCAAAATCTCTTGAGAAGAACTGAAATGTCCACCAAAACCCTCCAAATTCCAACTTGGATTCCTAGATATGGTCTGCATCCCCCAAAGCTCCTTGCATCTGATTGAACCAATGAGAATGTCCCTTTAATCTTTTTGTTAGGCCACTTGGTGGATCCGAGATGGGGATTCGTCTCACATTCAGAAACTCCTCAGGCCTAGCTGTTAGTGGAATCTCCACGGGCATGGTATCCCAATTGAGTTGAGAACTAGTGCCTGCCTGGGTGCTCGTGCCTGCTACTTCTGCCATGAGACTTCTGAAGCTTATCTGCTAGAAGAAGAGAGGCACATTAGTGTTGCATAGGAAACATGATGTAATGGTGTTCCCTCCACAATACTAACATGACATTCCAGGTGGTTAGTGGTTAGAGGTGATGTGGTTGTGATAGGTGTGAATGTGGGTTAGTGGTTAGTGTCATCCTAGATGCATACTTTGGATATGCAATGTACTCAGAATGCACCTACATCAGAGTGGATGGATTTACAAAATTGGGTCAGGGGGTTTGATGCGGGGTTTAATTCTCCAAACTTTGATTGTGGCATCGTAGCCTTTAGTGGTGATGACATGTACATGTCTGTGGATTGACTTGTGTTGGATTTGGGGCCTTTTGGCTACTCATTTCCAGATATTCCTAGGTTTGACTAAAGGTGGAATGGTGTGGGGTGTAGGTGTCGGCCTTGAGATATTTTCCAAGAGTGCTTGTGAGTGTTGATTCATTCTTGTGACTGGAGGTGAAGCTATTTGAGCCTGCAAGCAGGTCTTGGGCACCCATATATGTCTAGCATTGGGGGTAGCCTTTATTGACCACTTCGGGACCCAAATAGACATGGTATGTTTAGAGTGTTGCCTAGGGGGCTTCTTCATTGTAATCCTTGACGGTGTTGCTGGTTGGCTTCTCTGAGAATCTGTCTCTAGATCTGTGGGTTTTCTACCCTTGTGTATCCAGACCTGCTTCATGCCACTAGGTGCTTCATGGTTCTTGATCATTGCCTTCCTCGGTGTAGTGTGTGTCCCGGCTTGCTGTCCTCGAATCCTCTTTGGAAAAGAAGGGAACTCCTCCTTGAATCCTGTACCTTCGTCTGGAGTGATAATCTTCTGCACCATAGAACTTTGGACAAGAACAACATCGTTATTTTCATGCGGGTTCCTAGGGGAACCCGGAGTTGGTGTCTTCTCTGATGGCCTGAGTGCTTGGTTCTCTAATTCGATCGTGAGGCAGTTTTGGCCTACCCAAGCTTGAAGAAGTCCACTTCTTAGGTTGAGGTTGACTACATGATCATAGAGCCAGTCTTAGCCCAGGACAAGAGGTTTGGTAAGATCCTTTTCTTCACATACTAGCACTTTTGCTGGCATTAGGACCTCTTGAATGTAGAGGGGAAGCTCTACCTCTCCCATGCAAGGGGTTTCAACACCTCCCAACCCTATCAGGTATGCCTCTATAGGTTTTACCTTCAATTGTAGTTCTTGGCAGTAAGAAAGTCGAACTGCACTAGTGGCTGTTCCTGAGTCAATTAACGCTCTCATTGTCCTTGCACTCTCTCCTTGTCTTACTTCTAGGGTCACAAAAGGTCGTCGATCAACTATCCTATGTGACCGTTCACCTGAAGCCTCGCACATGGCCATGTGATAACGTGGAGCTTCTTGAGTGTCAGGAATGGACTGATCTCTACCTTGTCTTCTCAGTTTCATTCATCAGATGTGTTCTAAAGCTTCTGTCTATGCTTCTTCTTGAATTCGCTTTTCCTCTTCGTTACGTTTCCTTGCAGTATTGAGTCGATTTAGCATCTCTTCCGTTAGGGGTTCTTGATATAACTTGACTCTGCATCCGCTTATGTAACTTGGTAGGATATCACCTTCTAAAGTGGTTACTTGTACTGCTCCACTTGTGGAGATCCTATTAATAATCATTGGTCCATAGCCTCTCTTCTCTAATTTCCGAGCATGTTGCTTCAAGGTATAGACTAGGACTAGGTCTCCTGCTTTCAAGCCCTTATCCTTCACATGTGCATTGAAATATGCTTTTTGCCTCTTCTTGGCTGCATAAATTCCTGCTGCAGCTCTCAATCGTGTTTCACCTAATTGATCACTCTATCTGGTCCAAAGTGTCCTCCTGCTACACCTTCGTGAGCAGTCTCCAAGATATTCAGATATTCACTCTTGTGGGTGCAGAATCTAAGATACCCATCTTTTGCCCTTCTATATAGATTATCTCAAATGAGAGTATAATCTAAAGCTTCTTATTCTAAGATCCTTTGTCTAGCCAACGTCATATCTTTGGGAAAGATTTTTGTCCTAAAAAAGGCTACTAAGGGTTCACTCCAATCTGGTACTAAAGACACTCAATAAAGAGTAGCATGTTCCATTGGTGGTTTAATGCGGCAGATTGGGCATTCTTTGCACATTCTATGGACATCAGCTTCCATAGTTGGCCAGTGTACTCCAAGTCTCCTCAATGTCTGTAAGGTTCTTTGTTTCGAGTAGTGTTGCTCTAATGCACCCACATGTGCTAGTTGCAACCACTTCGCATACTCGTCCTCTTCCACACAACAGGCTAATACTCCTCGATCCGTATGTTTGTACATACTTCCCGCCATGATATGATACTTTTGGGCTTTTACTACCTCCCAATCTTGAGTGTTTACTACTGGATGTTTAGGCCCATATGTCAGCACTGACACTAATGTCTTAGCCCATTGAGGTACCACTTCTAAATTAAACAACTAAGCATCAGGAAGGTCATCTGATACTCCTTGCGGGGCCTCTCCAGATGTGAGCCTAGAGAGATGGTCTACTCTCAAGTGAGTTTTGCCTTTCCTCACCACAACCTCAAAGTCATATTCCATTAGTAAGAGAAACCATCTTACCAATCTACCTGTATTGCATGGCTTGTTTACCAAGTATAGCAATGCCTGATGATCAGTGAAAAATTTAAACTTATTTGCCAACAAATAGTGTCTAAACTTTTTAACCGCATATACCATGCCTAATCCTTCTCTTTCAGTAGTGGTATAGTTTCGTTCAGCTGCATTTAACTGTCTACTAGCATAGGCCATTGGAAGATCCATATTACCTTTGCCCGTAGGTTGTGCTAGCACACATCCGATAGCATAATTGGATGCATCCACATGGACATGAAATGGCTTGTTCCAATATGGTGTAGTCAAGATTGGTGCTGAACACAATTGCCATTTAAGCTCATTGAAGGAATTCTCACATTCATCAGTCCACTCAAATTTGGTCAAAAGTCCGTACAGAGGCTTTGCAATGATTGCATACATGTGTATGAAGCGTCGGTAATAACCACAATGCCCCATGAAAGCTTGTACTTCCTTGATGTTCTTTGGCCTAGGGAGTTCTGCGATGGCTCTCACTTTCTCTTCGTCAATGGATATGCCGTTCTTTGACACTATGTGTCCTAGAATTTTGCCTTGCCTGACCATGAAAACACACTTTTTTGGGTTCAGGCAGACTTGATATTCTCTACATTGGACACACCCACCTATCATGACGCACTCGAGTATCGCGACACACCCACCTATCGCGACACACCTAGGTATCACGACACACCCATCTATCGCGACGCACCCGAGTATCGTGACACTCCTGAGTATCGCGACACTCCCACCTATCGCGACACACCGACCCGAGCTATCGCGATACACTGAGGTATCGCGACACACCGACCTATCACGACACACCGACCCGAGCTATCGTGATACACAGGCTTTACACATAATCTTTTTAAGGGGTGTAAATTTTAATTGTTGTCCGTCAACAGACCGTCGTGTAAGCGATGCTATTCGTCGCTGTATAAGCGACATCTTTTAGCGTCGCTTATGCGATGGCAAGCATCGTCGCCTATGCGATGCAGAAAAGCGTTGCTTATGTGACGGTTTTAAATAGCGTCATTTTAGCGATGTTGTATGGGAGCGTCGCAATCCCGTCGCGTCACAAGTCGCAAAAACCGTCGTGTTATGCGTCGTTTAATCGACGGTCCGTGCGCGACGCTAATTACGATGCACGTTGCAATTTTATAGCGACAAAATTCTGTCGCCTTAACCGTCGCTATACGCCCGTATTCCTTGTAGTGTTCAATAATGCCTTTTGGTAGGACGCATCAAATATTCTCACATTTTACTCATGCAAGAAATTAGTTTTTGTAGTGACACAATAGGTGATGATAGTACAACATGGGAGTTCAAAGGAGACTGAGTCTTGAAGAGGATTGGCAAACCAAGACTCCTCCATGCTATATAAAGAGCCATGCAAGGAGTCACGCGCATGCGTAGAGGAATCAAGAAAGATTAGAGAGCCTCATAGAGTGTTATCAATGCAAAATCTAGGCTATCTAGTAGTCAATAGGAGCTTAGAGAGATTAATCCTTTGTATGAATGATTGATTAGCAAAAGTTGCCAAGAGAATACGATCACTATCAAAGCGCATTGCATAGTGGAGATCATACAAAGTGACATAGAAACGCACAGGAAAATGGATAGAGGAGGAAACATCTTCTTGCAAGATAGCTACGCGGATCATCATAAGAAATTTGTGATTCAAGTGAAAGAGGATAGTAGTAGTCAAATGTCGTAGTCTGTGGACAAAAAGAAGTCAACGTAGAATAATGTTCATAGGTCAGAGGATGCTCAGAGAGAAGAAGTCATGGCCACAATTCTCATGTGCATAGAAGCAGAGGTTACAGGATACAAAGCAGAGTAACCTACTGAAGGGGAATATGTTCACATTAGGGTGAAAAACACCCAAAAAATGGTTGGGGTTGCTAATGATGAATTACAAAATTTGGCAAATAGGGTCTTTCCACATGTACAAGAATATAACATTCATGTCTCTTTTAATCATATGAAGAAATGATTTTTTTAAGAAAGTATGCTTAAAAGTGCTACTAAAGTGATGGAGTTTCTTGTATTCAGTGTAAAATTTTATTATTTCATACAAAAAAAGATATGTTTTGCACACCACACAATGCAAATCCTTAAATTTCCAATAGAGAAATGATTTTTGAAGATACAAAATATTTTTGGGTTCACAAAACAGTTGATACATCAAATCAAAAGATTGTGATTTGCTTCCACATGTACAAAGTTTTTTTGTCTATAAATACTCATGAAGTTTGTGAATCGGTTTCCCACTTTGAGCATTCTCTACTATTTCTCTGAGTGTTCGAATGGCTTCTACTTCTCTTCATCCTTCCAATTGTGTAACCTCATGTGAGGTTTACAACAGAAGAGAGGATTCTTTATGGAAACCTCTTTCTGTGAAGCTAAATGATTGGGTGACTATGCTTACTAGTTGTAGAGGTGCCCATAAATTCAAGCGTACTAAAAGAGACAACATGAAAAGCCATTGGAAAGGTCATATTCTTAGTTTCAAATTGAAGAGAGGCAATTGGTTTGTAAGTTCTTGGATTGCTCTCCTTGCTTGAATCGGTCATGCTTGTGAGTGATAAACAAAGTTTAAGAGCATCAAGGATTACAATATGGAGAAGATTGGAGGATACAACAAATTCAAGCGATTAGGGGCAATGGAGGTTCTCAAAGTGCCCTAATCGCTTGAATTTATCGTTTCCTCCAATCTTCTCTATTTTTCCTTCATAAGCCCAAGTTTTCAATTTAGATATCATCAAATCATGATATAGCATAACAATAAAGAAATTAATGATAAACCACTTATTGTGTTAGTTTATATCATGAATAAGAGGCAGACCACACTTTGTATTTTAGAAAAACTACTACCGACATTAATAAGTTAAAACCATTTCTTTGCAGAAACATGAGTTACAATGACTATCTTCCAGATGAAGATAGAATGGCATCATTTACCAATACATACAATGATTTGAAGGTTATTTTGTGTACAAAATTTTATTTACAACAAAGAGCATATAAATATCTTCCAACATAGTTGGAAGTAATCGGCTAAGTATCAAGATAGATACAAAAATCTATATATTTTTGGAGCCTTCACCTTTTATTCTTCTTCTTTTTGGAGCCTTCACTTTTTTGCTTATTCTTCGGGACATGCTTCAATGGAGAGTGAACAAGAGGTCCTTTCTTCTTATCTTTAGTATTATTATGTCATGGTGGTGGAGCTGGTGGAGGAGAGTTTGGATCATAAGAACAGATAACATCTTTTAAGATGGCATGAATTGCTTTTCTCTGACCAAAAGGATCCATGCATCTAGATAGTCAGATAGATTTAGACTAGGACTGTAAATTTTGTGCTCTAACAACCTTACTACATTCGCTATTACTCTCCATCCACATGATGTACTATCTTCTTGTAGTGGCACACAAATCCGCATATAACCAAACTTTTTTTCTTCATTCACTTTGATTGGATATTTCTGATTAATGGGCATTTTCAAAAGTTTTGCAGCATTGCAAGACTAAATAAATATCAAAATGCACAATGTAAAAGAGCAATAGAAGTGTACAAGAACTTATAGTTTGTAGTTCCCGTGTTGTGATTGGAGAGAGTTCATGAATAAGGCTTGGTATTCACTAAAATCAATAAATATAAGACTCCTGTGACCACTGAGAATGTGACATATACTTATTAATAAAACCACCATTAAGAAAGGAATGACTTTATAAGAAATATAGAAATGAGACCTACTTTTCAATATATGGATAAACTATATAATCTATCTCCTCACTAAAATTCTTGAGAAAATGACCAATGTCTCATGCTTCTAAAATATACAGTGAGTCACAAGGGGATCCAAAATAAAGACCTTCCTTGAGTCTGACTCTGTTACCATTAGTGTTCATGTTAAAGGGCAATGGCCACTGGACACTTCTTTGTATATGTTCTTTGATAAAACATATAGTGGCCTGGTCAGACATAGACTGTAAGGTCGACCACATTTGTAAGACCTAAGAAGTCTATCTTCGTGCTCCCTGTGTACTCTATTTTTTGTGTATTCTGTAGTCTCTGTGCAGAGTACCGTGTGCGGCCTTAGGAGCCTGGTTTTCTACTCCGAGGATATCTTCGTGGAGATTGTGAGAAGGAGATTGCACTGTGGTGCATCGCCATCAAATTACTTCACTGGTATCAGAGCAGTTCGAGGCAAAAGCTTTGTTCCTTTCCCCCCTCCCCTGATTTTTTCCAAGGCGGCGACCAAGGCATAGACCTTGGCATACCTTGTCATCCGAGTCACCGAAGTCACCGCTGGCACCGTTGGTTGTGCCCGAGGGAGGACCTCAACAATCAAGGAATATAGAGGTTCCCGGTACTTCCCGGACGTCACCCATCCCAGTACTATTCCCCCCGGAGCTCACTTAACTGTGGGAATCTCTTGCCACTAAGCTACACTCTTGTGGTGTCTAAAGAAGGGGAAAGACTAAGGTTAACATTACCTCGAACATGTTTTGGTCCCTCAAAGCTTCATTCTTTGCCTTCAAAGCCTATTTTGAAGCATTTTTGGGGTGTCTTTTGGATCCATTTTGGAGTACTTCTGCACATAATTCTCTTCACACAGGTCCAAGAACTCAAAAAGAGTGTTCTTTGTACTTCTTTGACATTAAATATCAACCATTGGGGCTGTGTGCTCAGCCACACTCGTAAAACTACAGGTTTCTTGAAAGATTTTAGTTTTGGTGGGAGAAGTCGCTACAAATCGATGCAGGTTTTTTGAGCCAAAAACATCAAAGTTGACAGACACTTGCAGGTGTTATTGGCTGGTTTTTGGGCTGTGCATTCAGCGTTTTCGTGTCATTTTACTGCATATATTGAGCACATACACATTATGTATGCTTCTATGGATAACGCTTATGTACGTCCGTGTGGTCATTGATATAGCGGTAATGTTCTTTGCATAAAGCCTTTTACGTTTGATCAAGAGGGTCGTGGTGAGGTTTTCTTAACTGGGAGACACCCAGATGTTGGGGTCTCTTCAGTGATGCAGGTGGAAGACTTACCCAGCCTCGTCATAGGAGATGTATGATAGTTGTTCATAGGTGCTCGATAAGCCTAGTTGGCTTCTATTGGGTAACTGATTATATGCAGTGGAGTCAGTGATTCACTATGCAGGCAAACATGTCCGTACTTGCAATTTTATGATATTTTGACACTGGTCATATGCTAATTTTGCAAAGGATACTCTGGCAAAATTTTTCCAGCTTTTTGGTTTTGTCAACTATACAGTGGTCAATTTACTCCTTGATACACTTATTTGTTGCTTTTCGGACTCTTCTAGCTCCATTATCATTCTATTCAGTTCTCTAACATAATGGCTTTGCTTAGCGATAGTCAGAGTGCCATTGCTTTGGCTAAGAATCCGGTCTATCATGCAAAGTCCAAGCACATTGAGTTGAGGTATCACTTCATTCGAGATTGCTTAGCCACTGAGCACATTATTCTTGAGAAGGTTCACACTCAAGATAATGCTGCAGATGCTTTAACTAAACCTCTACTACATGATAGCTTTCGACACTGTTGTCACTTGATGGGGGTTACTTGATTCATGATCTTACACAGTCACTTGTATACTGTGTAACATGCCCATCAGGTGAGAGGTATAGTTTGTATACTTACACTCAGGTATTCTTTATCATTCTTTATTTTTCTCCCATAGTTACTTTGACCATATTGGCCTTTAGTGGAGAGATTGTTATCGTTAGTGTCCATGTGAAAGGCCAAATGGCCACTGGACACTTCTTTGTATATGTTCTTTAATAAAACATATAGTGGCCTGGTCAGACACGGACTGTAAGTTCGACCGCATTTGTAAGACCTAAGAAGTCTGTCTTCGTGCTCCCTCTATACTGTGTTTTTTGCGTATGTTGTAGTCTCTGTGCGGAGTACCCTGTGCGGCCTTAGGAGCTCGGTTTTCTACTCCAAGGATATCATCCTGGAGATCGCGAGAAGGAGAGTGCATTGTGGTGCATCGCCATCAAAATGCTTCAGACTCCTCACATTGCTAGAGTAGGACCCTACAATATAAAACCACTAGCAGATGCATCAAGGAGATCAACTACTGATAAAATGGAACATATTATGACCTGAAAAATACTTGAGAGCTATATTGACAATGTTGTTAGAGATCTCAACATTGAAGTCTCTCAATATTTTGTTGTCTTCAATCCTTATGTCAAACATGAATTCTTCCTCCCATGGCATTGAAGCATTTACAATTGCTAGGCCATCTCCTTTCTTTAAAATCTCTGAGTTAGCCTTCTTCAACCTTTGAATGGCCTCAAGGATAAAAGATTCTTCTCTCATAAGATTGATCCTTCTCTTCTCCTCCTTAGACTGTGTTGCATTTCTTGGTGAATGTTCATGAGAAGGGACCTCTTCAATTTTTATTGTAGATGGGTTAGACTTTCTTGATGGAGGTAAATTAAGAACATAAAAAAAAATTTGATCATGCCTATCAAGGGGGACAATGGCTTTATCAAACTTGTATCTTAGCCTAGACACAACAACATAGTCCTTGGCCATAAATGTCACCCTATGACAATTTGTTACACATAGATAAGCATCATTCATAAAATCAATTGCAAAATCTTCTATTGCTTCTTGCATGCATAACAGAGCTTGGATCTTCCATTTGACATTCACAAATGAAGTAATCTTCATCAAAGAGCAAAGATTGGAAGAGATCAGCTTAACCACTCTCATGAAAGGAAGTCTTGGGATGAGAATCCACAGACTTATGAGCTCTTTGGATTTCCCTTAGTGATTTTTCATGATATTTAACTCTCTTTTTAGCGTATGCCTTCTGTGAATTAACCTTATCTTGGCTATTTGTGGTCTTTTGGAGTAGGTTCCTGCCCCTCTAGAGAAGGTGTCTTCCCCTTTGGAATAGGTCCCCCATGTTGTTTCTCTTGAGGGTACTACAACTTCCTAGCTGTCTTCTTTACCCTAGCCATGATCTATAAAAAGAAGGATTGAAGAGGATCAAACATGAGAGAACACAACAAGAAAATCAAGAATTCAAAAAATGACCAATTTAAACGACAACGATCATCGAAAAAATTAAGATTGTTCTATTAACTTGAATCAGTCGTGTAAAATCATTCAAGGTTTCAGCCGCATTCATGTAAATTTCATGAGATTTTTGGGATAAACTTTCTCTTTTATGAGAAGAATACAAAATTTTGTGATAAAATATGTTTGAAGGAAATGATTGATTCAAGCGATAAGCGCCATCCAAAAATCTTCAATTCCCCTAATCGCTTGAATCGGTCGTATCATACAAATCAAGCTCTTTGCTTTATTTTCATGTATTCCATGAAGTCATAATAAATCTTCCTACCTTGAAAAACAAAAAAGATCATAAACATGTTTTTTGATTACACACGACTGATTCAAATAAATAGTTCTATCCAAAAGTATCCGATTTCCCTAATCGCTTGAATCGGCCGTGCTATACCATGTGAAAAAAAAATAGAATCATCTTATCCTTTGGCCTGATCTTAAAATAATAAAGAGATCTCAAAAAGCCTTTTAATTAGGCATGAATAGTTCAAGCGATTGGGCAAATCTAGAAATCTCTGGTTCCACTAATCGCTTGAATCGATCGTGTAGAAGATTTTGAGCTCAAGGACATTACCTACACCAACACAACTCAAGAAGAAGAGGAATTAGAGAAACTGCAGAAGAATCTTGGAGAATGAAAACTACTGGAAATGAGGAGAGCACGGAGGTCACAAAAAAAATGGCACAAATGAAGGGAGGAGCTTAAATAGGTCTCTAAGTTGAGTTGATCGTTAGTGCCACATGGAAAAGTCTGATTGTTCCACATCATCTATTCATTGTGAATCCCAACATACATTTCCAATAATGGTCCACGTCATTTGACCGTTGAAATTTTTGAATTCAATTTTGCCACATGTCACACATTCATTCTATGTCATGTGACCATTTCTTTCTCTTTTCACCTATAAATATCGGTTTCCTTGGTCTTTTCTAATTTTCAACCTTCAAGAAATTTCTGCCTTCATAGCCAAGCACTCTGAGCTCAAATCCTATACACAATCGATCCACACGATTATGCCTATTTGAATCTCTTTGATTGCTTTTATTTGCTTTTATTTGCTTTTATTTGCTTGTATTGGTCCTCTATTGAGATCGAAGAGAAGAATGTGATTCTAAGTGTTTCTCCATCTGAGAAACTTCTAGATTTTATGGTTCAAGAGGGATTGAGGGTGAGTCATTTTCCAGATGCAATGAGAATCTTCCATGCCACCTTTGATTTTGAAGCACTTGTGGAGAAAAGCAAGGGATTTCTTATGGATGAATGGGAGACCTTCATTAGAATAGTAAATGGTCAAGAAGTTGTCATATCTGGAAAAACTTATATCCACCCAGTCATTTTTGGGAAGGATCCTTTGGATAGGGTTAGAATCACTAGAAAATGTAAGAAGATTTCCCCCTTGCCAAGAAAGATAGAACTTTGGCCAGAACACCAAAACAATTGTTTTTTACTGCCCTTGAGCATAGGGTTTCTGATTTGGCTTGATTACATGTCAATTGGGAAGAATGAAGAAAAGGACATGTTGAAGAAAAAGTGCATCTCTAGATATTTCTATTGAGAAATATCAAAAACTCAAGTCAAAGAGATTGTTGAAGAGATTAACCTCCATGAAGAAGAAGAAGAGGTTAGAGACTTTGACATCGCTACTTTCAGAGCAGAGACTACCATTAGTAAGCTAGATGAAAATGTGAAAATCTCAGAGAAATCACTCCTTATCCCAAATCTCCCATACTACTTTATCTCTAGGAAGCATTTTGTTCCTCTATATTGCATTCAAGAGCTCTTCAATATTAGAGAAGACTACTGCCTTGCTGCTATAGCTGAATCAGAAGAAGTTGCAAGGAGGTTTATAAATGAGAAGGATGAAAGTAAAGAGGAATTTCTAAGCCTAGACTTATCCTTTTCAAATAAACAATTCAAAGACCCCTCCAAAGCTCTCTCATGCTGCTATGAAAGAGTGCTTTCACAAAATCCAACCCTTGCAGATGAAGATTTTGATGAGTGGAAAAAAGGGGATTTACTCATTTGGATCAGGATATTCATTTGTGGAGGTAGCTGACGACAAAGGAACAATAAGGATTGCCAAGAAAGAAGTGATCTAGAAGGAAGATGGGGTAAATTTACGACTAGAAAAGAAAATTTTGAGACACGATCGATCCAAGCGATTAGGCCCATCAAAAAAATTCTGATGAGCGTATTCGCTTGAATTGGTCATATCGAGAGTTGTTCCTTTTAATGGATTTTTTAGCTATGAGACAATTAACATCTATTTGTGATCATTTGGAAGACATGACCGATTCAAGCAATTAGGTGAGCCTATTCGCTTGAATTGGTCATGTTTGTTAAGTTCTTCATTTGCTCTTTATTAAAGGCCTTTATCTCTCAATATTAATATATGATGGCATGTGATGGTAGATTTGTAATGATTCTGATGAATGACTGATTCAAGCGATTAAGCACATCCAAGATTTCTTGATGAGCCTAGTTGCTTAAATTGGTCATCTGCTACATTCATTTCATCGATTCAGTCGTGTCCTAAGTCATTCAAAGTTGTTTTGCTCTCTCTAATCTTGCTTTGTCATTGTTTCCATAGTTATCTATATTGGATGAGGAAAATTATCTTGGCAGGGGTAAGGGCACAAGAAAAGCTATAAAGAGTAACGAAAAAGCAAAAGTGGATATACATTCAATCATTCACTATCTTCCAAAGTTGAATCCAGATTTATTATGTGTTATGCATAAGCAGTACAGTTAGGACCCCAATTTTGCATTATTCTCTCTAAAGACTCTTTCAAATTACATGGGCTTTTCCTCACTACCCTTTAATGCATAGAGGATTTTTCTCTTGAGAGAATAGTAGCATTCATGATTTTTGGCTATGCCCTAGGGCTCAATGTTTCTAGAGCTGGATATTTCCTTTGTTATTCAAGCTATGCAATGGCTGTAGAGGTCTCAGATGTACAAAGTGTTGCTGGTTACAAGAGAAAGGAGTTCCTTAGATACAGAGGAGATTTGCCAAAGTCAAGCTCATTCAAAAAACTGAAAGAAAAATAAATATTTCATTTCAAAAATTTCATGAGTTTAAAAATTGTATATATATCTTTATGTATTTTGTGGCCATAAGAATTGTAAAAGATTTTCTACATATTATAGCTTCAAAATGGAATGAAGTCTCATTCTTTTTTGCAAATCCATATGTCCTAAAGGAAATGGCATTTCGTGATAGTCCTTATTGACATGATCTGTATAGTTTATTTGGTGATGATATTTGGCATGTGATCCTTTGTAATTTTCTTCTAAAGAACCAATCAGAAAGCTCTTTGAAAGCATTAATTTTTGAAAATCCTCCTCCTTTTCTTGTGCATCTAAAGAAGCTTGTTCTTGCTTGATAATGAGATTTTTCCATGCCTTGGGTGTTCCATGTGGCAAGTGTTTCATTTTTGCAATGAATGGACCATGCAGAAGAAGATTATGTTGTAAAAAACATAAAGGTAAATATCATGAGATGTTTATTTCAAAACACACCAAGTATATTGGTGGAGTAAATTTCTTTGAAACTCACCAAGTAGTAAGTTATGATGTTGACACTCCATGCCTCTGTGATGGTTTCTATAAGCCCTATGATTACCCTTTTGAGTTCAATCACATAGGTACCAAATGTTACTTGTTGCCTCCTGATCTTCAAAAGTTTATCTAGTCTGACCCAAACCTCCATTCTTTTTTTTGCTATTTCTTGATTTCTTTTTACATTTGTCATAGGAGAAGGCAACAAAGGTAAGGACAACCATAACCAAATGTTATATGTAGGTCAAGGTAGAGGAAGGAACTCAAGAGAAGGCTTGAGAGGAAGAGGAAGAAGCTAAAACAGCACAAATTCTAGCCAAGACAACTCGGAGGACAACAAGGATAACTCAAATGATACACACATGGAAGAGGTCAAGGAAGAAATAGAGGAAGAGGTCGAGGTTCATACAATCCTCATAAAGGTATAACATGTTATCATTGTGGTAAAATAGGAAATTATGAAAATGATTGTTGGCAAAAGAATGGAAGGCTAATGGAGGCAACAAAAGGAGCCAAAATAACTATGCGAGTACATCAAGTGAAGGAGATAAGCAAACCATGCTAAAATCGTTTTTTGGCACAAAAGGTTTGGACATATCAACATTCCCAAACTCAAGGACATGAGGAACCATGAAGTGGTAAGAGGTCTTCCAAGATTCAATGATGCTAGACTGCATGAGTTTTGTGAAGCATGCCAACTAGGAAAGAAAACATGACAACCATTCAAGAAGAGCAACTATGTGCCAATGAATGTCCTCGACTTGATACACATGGATGTATGGAGACCATCACAACAACCATCGATTGTTGGTAATAGATATTTTTTCACTTTTATTGATGATCATTCAAGAAATGTATGGACGTTCTACATAAAACAAAAATCAAATCAAATGTGTTCTCTATGTTCAAGAGATTTAAAGCACAGGCAGAAAAGGAAATAGGATGTTGCATAAAGACCTTGAGGTATGATGGAGGAGGAGAATATTTCTCCAAAGAATTTTTAGATTTTTTTAATGAAAATGGAATCAAACAATAATTTACACGTAGGTATATGCCTCAGCAAAATGGAATTGTTGAAAGGAAAAATAGACATATCATAGAAGTTGCAAGATGCATGCTCAACGAGATGAAGGTTCCACTAAATTATTGGGTTGAAGCAGCTTGTATGGCTGTTTATTTGATGAACAAGTGCACAACAGCTAGAGTGCATAATTTAACTCTTGAGGAGGTTAATTCCGGTAAGAAACCTAACCTTACACATCTCAAAGTTTTTGGATGTGTGTGTTATGTTCACATTCCTCAATAACTAAGGACAAAGATGGAGCCAAAGTCAAAAAAATGTATTTTCATTGGATATTCATTGGAGCAAAAAGGATATAGGTGCTACAATCCGGTGACAAAGGAGCTACGAGTCTCACGAGGTGTGCTATTTGATGAGCTGAGACCATGTTTTGAAGACAAAAGGAAAAAGAAGATCCTTGAAGAAGACTATGAAGATGATGGAGGTGATGTCCAAGAAGAATTTCAACAAACAAGCATTCAAATTTCAGGTCGAGAAGCTTCTACATCACATGGTGGAAGGGGAGACTAAGGAGTCATTCCTCATCACCAACATCAGGTTATGGAAGATTTGAAGCTGAAAGTGCTGCCCAAAATAGTGATTCAAATGCTAGTGAAGAAGAGTATGAAGAGGTGATTACACCAAAGGTACATTTGAACTGGTTGAAGAAGCAATATTCAAAAGGAAATAAAAGGAGATGTTCAAGACAAAGGTATCCAATTCAAAGGCTAAGCTATGATAGTTTTATCGCAAAGCATTTTGCATATATGACATAAGTGGTCAAAGGCAAAGAACTAGATGCATATGAAGAAGCATGTACACAAAAAGAATGGCAGCAATCTATGCAAGAAGAGATAAAAGCTCTCAAGGACAATCACACATGGGAGCTAGTTCCAAAGGCCGAAGGTATGAAGATTGTTCCAAATAAATGGGTGTTTAAAGTAAGAGAAATGTTGATGGTTCTCTAGCTAGGCATAAAGCTAGACTAGTAGCAAAAGGATTCAAGCAAACTCACTATATCGACTATGAAGAGAATTTCAGCCTGGTTGCAAAGATGGGAATAATTAGAACCTTGATTGCAGTGAGTGCAGCAAGGACATGGCCATTGTACCAACGTGACATAAAAAATGCTTTTTGCAATGGTGAACTTCAAGAAGAAGTATACATGAGTCAACCGATTGGATTTGAAGATAAAAAGCATCCATAATTTGCTTGCACATTGAAGAAAGCTTTGTATGGGCTGAAGCAAACACCACATGCTTGGAACCAAAGATTGGTTGAGTGCCTCACGAGGTGTGGGCATAGTCCAAGTAGTGCAGATCCTTCTCTCTACATGAAGAAAGAAGAAGGCAAGCAAGAATACATCTGCATATATGTTGATAATCTCATCATAACAGGAAGTAATGTTGCAAGAATACAAGAGATAAAAAGATAACTCGGTAAGGAGTTTAAAATTTCAGATCTTGGTGAGCTAAAATATTTTTTAGGCATTGAGGTATTCTATGGGAAAGATGGCATCTACTTGATGCAAAGAAAGTACCTATTGGATGTTCTTTTTAGATTTGGAATGAGTGAATGCAAACCACTCGCTCAACCTATGGACACAAATGTGAAGCTATGCTCAAATGATGGAGAGAAGTTGCATGATGTAACTACATACAAGAGGATTATAGGTTCATTGGTCTATGCTACAATCACAAGACCAGATTTGTGTTACATCATTGGAGTTCTTTCTCAATTTATGCAAACTCCATCAAGTCAACATTTAAATTTAGTCAAAGGATTGCTAAGATATATGAAGCACACAATCAATATGCCTTGTTTTATAGATATGATGAATAATTGTAGGTGAAGGGCTTTAGTGATGCTGATTGAGCTAGTTTGATCCACTGGGCTATGTATTCTTGATAGGTAGCAAACCTATCACATGGAGATCCACTGGGTTATGTATTCATGATAGGTAGCAAACCTCTCACATGGAGCTCGAAGAAACAACCTACTGTTGCACTATCATCTATGGAAGTTGAATATAGAGGATTATCCTTTGCAACTTGTGAAGCTATGTGCATTAAGAAGCTCTTAGTTGATCTTGATGTGCAGGTAGAGACCATTCCAATTTATGGTGATAGCATGTCAAGCATTCACTTGACAAACAATCCAATGTTTTACGCATGAAGTAAGCACATAGAAGTGCATTATATTATGTGCGAGAAAGAGTTTTGAGCAAGGATGTGGATATAAAGTTTATTAGAACTAATGAACAGGTTGCATATATGTTTACAAAGTCCTTAGATGTTTCTAAACTAAAGAGGTTCAAGGATGAAATCAACTTGCAAGATATGGCTGAAGGTGCAAGCTCATATGTGAGCTTGAGGGGGAGTGTTAAAAATAAAGAAGCAATGTTGTATATATTTTGCAAAAAAGATTTTCTTCAAATAGAAGGAAAATACAAAAATGAAAAATGGAAGCATTTACTTGAGCAAGTAGTGGAGTCCAAAAGAGAATCAAACAAAAGAGAATCAATCCAAAAATTGAACTGAACGTGAAGAGTGGTTGCTCAAAGTTGTGGAGGAGTTATGGAGCAGAGCTCACGAAGTCATCATGAGAGCTTGTGGTCACTTGGCTACAAAAGAGGCAAGGGAGAACACTCAAGTACAAAGGAAGAATGCACTGAAGCCCCTTTGTAGGTAGTTCATTTGGTTTTAGTCATTTTGTTTCTATAGTCTCATAGACTACATCTAGACGCTCACCATTTT
Source organism: Ceratopteris richardii (assembly GCA_020310875.1). Lineage (NCBI taxonomy): Eukaryota > Viridiplantae > Streptophyta > Polypodiopsida > Polypodiales > Pteridaceae > Ceratopteris > Ceratopteris richardii. The sequence goes on from CM035431.1 coordinate 66,412,092, forward strand.
TGGGTAGTCTGATTGCAAGAGTCATATCCCTCAATGTATGTATCCATTTTTAGAGTTCACATATTTGTTGGAAACCCTATGTAGTTTCTCTATCTAAAAGAGTTTTGTCAAATTCCTTATGCTCTTAGTTATTAAGTTTTAGTGAAGCCTAGTTTTTAGCCTAACTGAGTGGATATGCAGCTTATTTCGAGGCAAAGAGTTGCCTTGTCCTAGTTCATTTGTCCTTGTTTGGCGGCCGTCTAACACTGGCACGCACGGTGGACTCGAACCCGCAAGTGCATTATCGTCTTCGACATTCTTTTGTTTTGCCTGAAGGCCTATTCCAGAGTTTTGCTCCCGAATCATTTCTGACCGTACTTGTTCAAGTGGAGGAACAAGTATAGCAAGCCATCTTCTATGGAAAAGTGTCCAAATACTTTGAACACGACTATCTAATTGTTGTTTTAATAAATCTATATCCACATTCGTCAGTAATGTGGCATTCCGTTCTACTCCTTCATCTTTTAATATCTGCCTTTCCAATTCCTGCAAAACCTGTATTCTTGAATGCAAAATTTCATTTTCTGCTTGCAGGTTGGCATTCATGGTAGAAAAGCTCATCATTTCGTCTTGGATCTGTTTTTGTATATTTTGCTTCCACTGGTGAAATTCTTGAAAACACTTTTTTGCGTTATTCAATTCCGCCATTAATTGCCGTTGGTTACTCTGTAACTCCTGCAGTAAACCTTCTTTGTCGTCCATTTCCTTTTGCATCTGTGTCATTTTTTCTAATAATGAATTGGAATTATTCATAGTAGCGAATAATAATTCTTTGTTCTGCTGAAGCACTTGTTCTTGTTGACGCAAATATTGAGAAACTTCATGTAATTTATTTTGCATCCCTGTCACATAATCTGGTTGGAGATTGTCATCCGGTAATTGCCCTGGACTGACAGTGGGTAAGTGGTCTGCCATCCTTCGTTTAATCGACAGCCTAAACGGCGTTCCTACTGTCTGGTTCTGTTCGCTATTACCTGTGTGGAACTGTAAATAAAAATCATTGGATAATGCAGCGTCCCAGGATGTCTTCATTTCGGTGACTTTTTGCTGCATCTCCGTGACTCGATCCTTTCTCTTCGAGCATCTGCCAGATCTTTTTGGTGTTTTGCTTCCCTGGTTAATTGGCGTCTCAGCATTCTGTTTACCTCGTCCAAACATTCCTGGGCTCTTCGTAGCTCGTCTTGGACTTGTGCTGCTTCTCGCTGTTGGTCTTGATTCTTCTGGATGGTTTCCTGCAACTGGGCCTTTGTTTCTTCGACTAGTTCTTCGAGGGATGAGCTGATGTCTTCTTTTTCTTGGAGTGCGGTCTTTAATTCCTGGATTTCTTCATGTGCTTCGTGTAATAGGTGGTCTTTGGCGGCAAGCTGCTTTAGTGCTGCATCTCTTTGCTGTATCAAGGCCTGTTGTTCCGAAAACTGTGCTTGGAGGTCGGCTAATTGTGTCTGTAATTGATGATTCTCCGCTTTTACGGCGTTGACTTCTTCTTGGAGTGGGATGATGTCGGCTTCCAGGAGGTCGACTTTGTGCTGTAGGTCGTGCCGAATGGTATTTGCGACCTCACTCATCTGTACCGGAAGTTGTTGTGAGAGGGTAATGAGTAGTTGGCCCATGTTAGCCAGTTCAGAAAAGATCGGAAGAGAGGACAGGAGGAGTGGGTGTTGTGGTGGTGTAGAGGTTTGGGTATGGATTTGGGGGGATGTCGGGGGTGAATAATTGGGGGAGGATGAAGAGGATTCGGAAATTGGTGGCGGGAAAGGGTTGACTGGTGGGGATTGAGGACCAGGGGATGTAGGGTGGGTTACCTGATGGATGGGTTGGTGTTCACCTGTAATGTGGGCGATGGTGGATTCTACGGCCTTCAGTAGGGTGTTGAGTGCGCTGTCGATCACATGCTGTTCATCTTCTCGTCGTGCTGATGCTTCTTCGGTTGAGACTGGTTCTGTTTCTGTGTGATTCTGCTGGTCGTGGTGGTCAGCCGATGATTCGTTGTGTATGGAAGTGGCTGTGTTGTGGAAGGTCTCTTCTTGGTCGGCATTTTGGGTGTCCTGATTCTTTCCGGCGGATCCTTGTGCTTCGCTTTCTGAGGAGCTGATCCGAATTCTCTTATTGCGGAAAAGTTGGTTGATCTCCTCATCTTCTTCATCTTCTTCGTCGAGTGGTTGAACTGATTCTTCGTGCCTAAGTATGGGACCTTGGGGTGGTGGTTGTGCGGCAAGGATGGTTGGGAAAAGGAATGAGATGATATGGGGAAGGCGAGAGCGCGGGGTGGTACCCTTTTGGAGTTGCTTCACGATAGCTACACATTCTTTATGGATTCTAAGGAAAAAGTATGATGCAAAGTTGACGGGTTCTTGGGCAGCTAATTCTAAAGCGGAATAAAATGGTCGTGAGATGCCGTAGGTGCGCTTCTGCAGGTTGAGTATGGCGACTAAGAATTGCAGCACGGATCGTTCGGGTTCGGGGCGGCAGAGAATGGCGTATTCGTTGGACGAGGAGCGGGGGAATAGTTCATTCATGCGGGCGATGGGAATACTCGGGCCATTTTCACGGCCTTGCAGGTTGAGGCGATAGGCTTCAGCGAAGGCTTGGAAGGTGATGACTGTTCGCGAAGGGAGCGAGAGGAAGACCCATTGGCGTTCGGTGGCGGGGGACTAAGCAATGGCGGTGATGATTTGTGTGAAGAAAGGATGGGCTTCCACCGAGTGCCAAGGCAACTCAACGAAGTTGGCCAATCCTCTGCAACGCAGGTATTCACCTACCTCGGTAGGGATACCATTGCGGAAGGCGGCATAGTTGGCTATCGCTTCCATGGTGGTTTCTGAGACAGACACTGAACACGGATGCAGAATGCACGAAGGCTCAGAATACTAACATACAACACAATAGCTTATTTCGGCATCGTCGACAGAGTTTAAGTAGAAACAATACGGTGGGGAGAAAAAGGGGGTTGGATATCATTGTGCGGTGCGGGAATAATGCTGGTTTTCATGCAGGTGTGCGTACTCGAGTGACTGTTAAGGGGGGCGGCTGGTCACATCAAGATTGTACAAAATACGGCCATTTATAGCAAGCAGAAAGAAGAAGAGAAAAAGAAAAGATTAAACAAAACGCGGTTCATCGTCGAAAAACTTAGTGCGGGCTAGTGGTGTGATGATATGGCCGCAACTTCGACCCATTAATTACCTTTGGGAGTGGATTTCCAGTCAACGTAGTCAACCGAAAAGTTGCCGGACCGACTTGTTCTGAGATCTTAAAAGGGCCGAACCAGCGTAATTTGAACTTTCCTGCTGCTCTATCGGATTTTGCGTTATAGAAGAGTACAAGCTGATCTACCGAAAAGATTGGGGTCTTCAAATATCGATCGTGTGTCTTGGCTTGCCTTAGTTGTACTTCGCGCATGGTTAAAAAGCTGAGCCATCGGTGCTCATCAACTTCCCTGAGTGCGTCCATTCGTGCTGTCAGCGACTCTTCCGGTAGCATTTTCTGGGTGATTGCTACACGCAGACTTGGGATAACTATTTCCATGGGTGCTATTGCTTCTAAACCATAAGCTAGTTTGAAAGGTGTCAAACCTGTTGTTACCTTATATGTAGTTCGGTATGCCCATAATACTGCAGGTAGTAGTTGATCCCATCTTTCCGGTGCTTCCATGATCAGTTTCCGGAGGATATTCAATAGTGATTTGTTTGTACTTTCGGCCAAACCATTGGCGCGAGGGTAATATGGAGAGCTGAGTTTATGTGTCACCTGGAATGATTGGGTGAGTACCTTCATTAATTGATTTACGAAGTGAGTACCTTGATCTGTCACCAATTCGAGTGGTAAGCCAAATCGTGGGAAGACATCATTTAACAGACATTTTGCTACTACAACTGCTGTAGCAGACCGTAAAGCCCAAGCTTCTGCCCATCTCGTTGCATAGTCTGTACAGGTTAGTATGTATCTGTTGTTACTGAAGACTGCTGGAGGTGTGATTGGACCAATAAAATCTAATCCCCATTTCTGAAATGGTTCGAGTGGCATAATAGGCTGCAAGGGAAAGAAGTGTCGTTGCAGTGGTTGTCCAGACCTTTGACAGTTATCGCAGTTTTTGACGAATTGGGCCACATCTCGGTACATAGTAGGCCACCAGAGACCTCCTTGCAAAATTTTCCGGTGAGTTAGATCTGTGGCAAAGTGACCACCAGTAGGGGTTGAATGAGCCATTGTGATGACCGAGTTGCTTTCGTGCGGAGGAACACATCGAAGTAAGATTCCGATGTGATCTACATAATATAGTTCTCCTACAACTAACCGGAATCGGCGGCTAAAGACTGCCATTTTCCTTCGAACTGCCCTGGCAGTCTCAGATGGAAAGCATCCTTCGGTGAGAAAAGTTAGAATCTGATCATAATATGTAGGTGCTGCTTGTAATTCGGCAGTCTCATCGATCAGTGGTTCAGAACAATAAATTGCTGGAGTCGTGTCATCTATGCCTATCGGAGCTTCACCAGAATCTAGGCGAGATAAGAAATCTGCTAAGGCATGTGCATTTCCAGGTCGGTGAATGACTTCATAATCAAATTCCTGCAAGAGTAGTACCCATCGTGCTAATCGTCCACCTAAATGTTGTTGTCTTACTAGATAGACAAGGGCAGCATGATCTACATGAAAGGTAAATTTCCGGCCTAATAGATAATGTCTGAACTTTTTGATGGAGTAAATTAATCCTAGACATTCTCTTTCGGTGGTAGAATAGTTCTTTTCTGCCGGTGCAAGCCTTCTGCTGGCGTAATAGACAGGGCGAAACCACTTATGTGTTTGCTGCATCAGAATACTGCCGATCGCAGAATCTGAAGCGTCGACAAAAACATGGAACGGATTGTCCCAGTCCGATGGTTGTAAGATTGGGGCCTGCGTCAATAGATACTTGAGTCGATCAAATGTAGTTTGGCATTCTTGAGTCCATTCGAACTGTCGGGGAGTTTTGGTGATTAGTCTGTTCAGTGGTACAACCAGATGAGCAAGCCACCGTAAGTGTCTGCCGTGCCACCGTACTTGACCCATAAAACGCATTACTTCTTTCAGAGTGGCGGGTACTGGGGCTTCTAAAATTGCCGAAATCTTGTCCGGGTCTACTCGGATACCTTGGGCAGATACAATATGACCAAGTAGTTTGCCACATGAAACGGCAAACACAGATTTGCTTGGGTTAAGGCAGAGTCTGTAGTCTCGACACTTTTGGAAACAGCACCGTAGATGAAGCAAATGTGCCATCATCTTTCCAAAAATTGAGAAGTCATCGAGATATACTTGCATAAACGAATTGAGATAAGGAGAGAAAATCTCCTGCATACATCGCTGAAAGGTGCTTGGTGCGTTTCTCAATCCAAACCACATTACCGTACAAGCAAAGACACCCCAATTGGTAATGAAGGCAGTTTTTGGGATATCTGCTTCAGCCATTCTAACCTGATTGTAACCGCTGTATCCGTCTAAGAATGAATACATTTCGTGGCCTGCTACCCTATCAAGCATGGTATCCAGAAAGGGAATCGGGAAAGGATCCGGTACTGTTGCTGCGTTTAATTTCCGGTAGTCTACACAGATTCGTAGTTGCTTATTTTTCTTTGGCACGATCACAATTGGTGAAATCCATTCAGCATGTTCTACTGGTATGATGAATCCAACTTTTAATAATCTATCAAGTTCGGCTTTTACCTGTGATGCATAATTGGGATTCATCCGATAGCTGGGCTGCTTATTCGGTTTAGCTTCAGGCTTCAACATGACTCTGTGCTGATAGATGCGCGGATCTAATCCTTTCATATCTTTGTAATCCCATGCAAAGACGTCTGAGAATTCGCGAAGTAGTCGAATCAAATCAGCCTTAAATATTTCCGGTAAGTTTTGCCTTATCTTTACAGGTCGTGGATGATCTTCGTCTCCTAGATTGTACGAGGTCAACTGGTCTTCGGAGACATAAAACTGTTGCGGTTTCTCTGTATCGTCTGTCGACCGAAATAGTGATTGTAATTCATTGTCATGTGTTGGCACAATATCTTCCTGCTTAGTTTTTGGGGTGATTGGTGCAACTGTACATACTGAAGTACTCCAGTTATCTATTACGGACTGTAGATCAACAGTCCCTAAAGTCATTAAGTCAGCGTTATTCTTCAGAAATTCCTCTTCTTCATCATGTGATAGTCCATCTAACATGTGGACTGGTTCAGCAAAATATGGTCTGGCGTGAAGTTCGCAAGGTTGTATAGCATCTAATTTTACCACATATCTACGGTTGGCATCTTTGAACGTAAGCTCTTGTGCAGACCAGTCCTGTATTACCTTCGCATGCTTCAGCCAAGGTCGACCAAAAAGAAGGTTGTAATCCAAAGTGGATTCCGGCAGATCTAGTATAACAAAATTCATTTTGAAGGTCGTTCCTTGTAAAGTAATGGGTACATTTCGCACAAGTCCTACAGGATGGACTCTAGATTGGTCTGCCATTCTGACAAAAAATTGAACTGGTTCAATTTCGGTCCAACCTAACCTATTGCATAAGGCTGTAGTTGCAATGTTAACACCAGAGCCTCCATCAATCAATACCTGTGTAATTTTATGATTCTTATACCATACTGTAATCAAGGGAACTGAATGATCAACCGTAGAATCAGGTTCCGGTTGAACTGCTGCTGTCGCCGGAATACAAGAAGGTACCGAACTGAACTGTTGCTGGAACTGTTGTCGAACCCCAGGTACTAATACCAGTAGTTGGCCGAGAGGCAGAGTGATAGATGCCTTGGATAAAATTTCCCAGGCCTGCTGAGATTGGTTATCCTGCTCTTTTGAACTTAAGGTCTCTGCTGATGCAGAAGTATCTGTTGTTATGTCTACTGCTGATGGTGGCTCCGCTGCTGCTTCCTTTTGTTGTGTTCCTTCCTTTGTCGACGAGGTCTGAGTCACCGGAATAGGTTCTGGGAACACTGGTAGTTCTGTTGCGATCCAGTGGCTAGCCTTGTTATACATCCTATGTTGTTCTCGTATCCCTGGTTCGAATATTTCTGCTGCTGTCTGCAGCTGTTTACCTGATCGGGTCTGGACTGTAGCAGTTTGTGTTTCTACCGGTGTAATTTGTACCATGTTGGCCATTGGGTTTTGCCGCTCCTTCTTCCTTTGATCATACTCAGCTGCATCCTTGCAAAATCTTCTAATGTGTCCATATTCACCACAAAAATGACAGCGTGGCGGTGGTAAATTGGGATTTTCCAGTGGTGGTTCGTTCTGCCAGCGGTTTGCATTATAGTTATTGTTTCTCTGTCCTCGGTAGTTTCGATATCCTTGCGGTTGATTGTTTCTCAGTTGCGGAGGTACATAGTGATTCGCTGCCTGTCCATGTTCTTGAATAACAGCATTGACTGTTGTTGTTCCCTGTATTCTGGCATTGTAGACACAATTTCCGGTGGTGTGTCCGGTAGTGTTGCAGATAGCGCAGAACGTTTGATTTAGCGCACAATTGGCACTAGTATGACCTGAATTTTTGCATGTGATACAGTACACTTGTCTGGTTATATCTTCAGTCATAGTTTTGTTTTTTAACCACTCTAGATCTTCTGTAAATCCACCGACTTTGGATTCCAGTTGCAGAGCCATGGCAATGACTGCATCCAACGTCATTGCTCTGACACATCTTATGATCATGATCTGCTTCAATTGCGGGTTTAAACCATTGATAAACCACTGCGTGATAACATCATCCGGTAAGTTAACGTGGGCCTGTGGTATCTGTCGCAAGTGTGTTCTAAAAAGTGTAGCATATTCCTGGGCAGTCTGATTCGCCTTCTGTCGGTTGTTCTGTAAATAATCAAAGATTTCGGCGGGATTCTTCTTTAACCTGAATCGTTGCAGAAAAGCATCTCGTACTGCATTATAGGTATCGAAATGATTAATGTCGTATTCCGTAAGCCATCTAGCCGCTCCATTGACCAGTGTTGATTGAAAAACAATGGCCTTGTACGCCTGATCCGGTGGATGGTTAAGGACTGCATAACTGATCTCGAAAGTGCGTACGTGAGCATCCGGGTCATCTCCTGGGAATCCACCAAATTTTGTGTATGTTACTCCTGTTGGGGGCGGCCTTGGTTGACATATCTGTTGTTGCTGTTGTTGTCCGTTCATTGTGAGTGTATCCGATCCTTCTTCTGTATCTTGAGGTCAATTGGTTGAACTATCAGAACTTGGATCGCCGGATGGCGTACCTTCCGGTGTGCTGTTTTTGCGTAGGATACTTCGGATCTCTGCTTCGAACAGCTTTCCTTCCTTCTGGATGTCCAATATCCGAAATCTTTCTTCCAAGCACGCGGGTCGGGCTGAGGATTCCGCAAAAAATGCTAATCCTTGGCCGCCAGTTGGTGTTTCTATCACCGGAATGAACTGAAAGTGTACCAGGCTGCAGTGTTTTTCCGCTTTTACCGATTTCTTTTCCTAGAGTATTTCTAATCGTGGATAACTCTGAATCTTTATCCAAGATTGTTAAACTGGTTTCCAGCGGCGTCTTGGTAGATTCTGGAATTACTGTATTTTCGATAGCTGGGTCGAAGTGACACCAGAATGTACCAAAGGCGTTGATCGTTCCACCGGAATATGACCGGAATTAATTCTAACGTCCTTAACTTGCTTGACCACTGGGTCAGGTCGCGTTATACCTTCTTCTCCTAGGGTTGTCTTTAGTACTTTTCGTGTTCCAGTCGTATGGTTCCTAGGATACGTTTCGCCAGACCGAGTAACCGGCATGTATCATTGCATAGTAGCACTATCTGAGCAGTTGGCAACAATCTGGCTCTGTTGCTACCGTCAGTCAATCGAACGATAAACGTAATGTTTGATTCTGAAAAACAGCTGGCACGCTACTGCCACTTTTCACAGATAACTGGCAACCTGATGCCACTTTCCCACAGACGGCGCCAAATGTTAAACGTTTGATCGTTACTTCCACTTCAGACTCAAAGTACTTCAAGTTCAGCCGGTTTCGAACCTTCCTAACCGTAAATGTTCTCTTTAACCACGTGGGTCCTTGGGAGTGGTAGGGGTCTGTTAGACAGAGGCCCTGTACTATTTTCCCAAATTATCACACAATCCTAAATGTTATCCCGCGCTTAGCTCAGTGTCCCTCTCTGAACAACGGAAGACTGTTCAGTATACTGGCATTAGAACTTCAGGACTGAGCGCAGCAATCCGGTTACTTATTTTATGAGCAAAATATACTTCAGTAACAAGGTCACCTAATACGTACTTCTTCAGAGCAGATAGGTATACCAACCAGACATTATACCTTAAGGTTATGAGGACTCATCGTATATTAAACTCGAACAACCAATCTCCTAATAACAAACGGCTAACCATAAACTAACGATGTCCTACTCACATTCAGACCATTACAGCTACTAGTCTTCCCGTGGTTGGAATCAACAACAAATGTAGACTACGGTATCGAATTCGATCACTTACAGAAACGCTAACAGACAATTAGTTCGGGACTACCTTTCACGTTCCCTGCTCCGCCGAAGAACTGATAAACAACATACTACACTTGATAACACTCAGAGACACACCCAATCATTACCGAACAGATTCGTAACACAATACAACTGATTCGTAACTCTGTAATAAGGTGAGAATAATCGACTAGTCGGAGTACAGAACAGAACAGAACGAAGCAGGACTTATCTCTCAACAACATACACACTCACACAACACGTTTACAACACTCTCCAAAACGCGGCTCACTCAAATGTTACACTGCAATTCCCGCAAACGGGGTGCTGCTGCCACTCTTTTCTCATTGCCTTAAATAGAGGATTTTTTACAAGAGTGCGCACTTCTGCAGTTACCTGCGCGTTTCCTGAAAGATTCTTTTTCATTTAAGCTACCTGTCCTAGTACTTTTTTCCTTGTTCGGCGGCCGTCTAACAGTATGCTGACAAGCATCACATTGCTTTACATAAGCATAAACATCATGCTACATGGTTGGCCACCACACTCCTCTTTGTAGAATTTTTTGGTAAGTCAAGTTGTAGCTCAAGCGTAAGCACCACCTCCTTTACTTGTCAATCCGCGGAGACGTGAGGACCGGTATGAAGACCACGAGCAAGTGAAGGCACAAGTGCGTGAGTGAAAGCACACAAACATGCACACACATACACACACACGCGCACAAAGTAAGATCAAAGAGAGGAACAATGGAAAGCTTAGATTGCAAAAGAGTTCTCTTACAAAAGTTCTATTCTCTAACAAGCTAACCTCAAAAATGAGCTCTCTAGCTCTTTTTATAGTTTTTTGACTAGTTTTGGCCCTGTCCAGACCTAGTGTCCGGCCTAGTTAAAAATTAGGTTCCAGGGCTTATTTGAGGGCTCAAACGAAGTCTAAAAATTATGAAAATTGGTACGATGGTACTTCTAATACTCCTCAAGCTCGAGGACTCCTCGGCTTGAACAAAATGGAGTTACTAAAAATAGATAATGGTATTTACAATGGTTTCTAGTGATGAAAATCACTATTTTTGTAGGGGATTCTTCTGAAAATTTGACATACACTTCTTGGAGCTCCCTACTTGCTCCCTTTCCTCATGTGTCCACCTTTTGATGTGCTTCCATGCTTTGTCCTTGAATTTGAGCTTCAACACTCCCCCCCCTCTCGAGTCTGTCGTCCCTGACAGACCCTTGTTGGAAGGCCTGTTCTGTGTAGTGCTTTGAGAGGTGGTGTCCATCCGTTGTATGAGCTGGTTCCTTGGATTCCAGCAAGAATGTGTCGTTGTGAGCTTTCAAAACTGCAAGTTGCTCAGAAGAGGTTGTCAAGAGTGATTTGGAGCAACTACTGGCTTCAATTTGCTTCCGAGATATGGATGTTGTTCCCATGATGTCTGCTAGCTCTTTTAAAGATGATGTTGAGAGCATTCATGCCAACTACTCATAACCCATAATGAATGATGGGTAAGTGTGTTCGTGCCTGGGTTGAAAAAAGTATGTGCCTTGTGCACGGCCTTGTAATGTAGCCCTACGCATGCTTACTTGGAAAATGCATTAGAAGAAGTATGGTGCAAAAATTGCGGGTCTTGAGCTAAGTGCTCAAGGGTTTGCTGACGAAGAGGTTTCCTAAACTATCATGGTTATGGTGTTTCCAGAGTAAAGATACTTACCATGGCGAAGGTTGATGGATGTTTGTCTCTTCGTGTTGTACACTCGGCCTTTGGGATGGAACCTTGTTGATGAATGTCCATGTTGATTGTCCACTGATGAGATCTTTTGAGTGGTGGATCCCCTCTCCTCTTTTCAAAGCAAAATTTGTCACTAACAATGTGCATTTCTGAGCTTGGGCTCATGCACGTTCACTTCCCTATATTGACACTCAGAGGAATATTGGATACGTGCCGGTTTCTAAGAGATTACCATGCTGATTGACATAGACCATTCACCAGTGCTACTGTTCCATACTGGTTCAGGAAATACTGAGAATTGAATTGCTTTATATTCCTTGGCAAGCAACATCGGGTAACTACACCAAGCTGAATTTCACATATGCTCTTTAGCTCACCATATGCAGGAGTCTTCTCCTCCAAAACTACCTTTTGCAGATATCTCCTTGGATGCTCTGGTACATGAAGTAGTTAAGCATCCCTCAAGTTGCGGACCTTCAAGCTCTTCATTCCTACCATGGCAAGAGAAAATCATAGTTGTAGATGCCATGTTCATGCCAAATGCTTGTCATCTACCAGATAAGGCAGCAATAATCTCACTGCTGGCCGAGACACACTGGGAACAAGCTCTCTCCCACTTCTTCTTTTTTTTTTTTTTTTTTTTTTTTTTTGAGAAAAAGGATATCACAAAACAAGAACACAAAAGTTAGTATCAATAGAAATGTTCGACATATGTCACTGTGCTCTTGTGCATGGGATTCTCAAGTGTGTCTATGCACGGCCGTGTAATGTGGCCCTATATTAATGCATACTTTGGAAATGCATGACCTAAATGGTGCAAAAGACAGGGTTGTGCAAGGAGCACATGGTTGTTGCTCGTTCGAGGCTTTCGATGTTATTTGTGGAGGTTGATGCCGACCTTGGTGGAGGTATCCATTGAGTCTCGAACTGATGTAATCCTCCTTATTGGAGTCCATTTTAGAACATCATTTGGCACTGTAGAGATCACTTCAGGCGTCTTCCTCTTTGGATGCGTTCTGAACGGTGGTATCCAGTGTGGTTGGCGCTTTGGTTCGATGGAGGCTGCTTGTACTTTTGGCTTCCAAACCCATATCCTTTTTGCACGTCTTCCTACTTTTCTTGAAGAGCTGATTTGATCTTCTTTCGGTCTCTGTACGTGGTTCTTACCCTCTTCTCTTTTTGGCTTCTTGGGTGAGACCTTTCGCATGTGGGAGAACATAGGTTGTTGTGGATGTAAGAGCTTCTTAGGTACCCACATCTGTAATTGCCCTTGTTGAGCTGCAGCTAACTTCTTAGGCACCCAAACTTGTTGGATACCTTGTGATTGAGCTTGTCTGAGCTGCTTCCTTCGTCTTCTGGCTTTGTTGGTGTGCATGGATGGGATTTGTGGGGGCAAGGCTGGTGGTTGCTCTCCTTTGCGTACCCATATCTGCTTCATGCTCGGAACTGCTTTTTTATCGAATGGTGTCTTTCTATTTGATGTAGCAGTTGTCGTGAACGGTTGTGTTTGCTTGTGTGGTGGACTCACTACTGTGGCTACTCGATTCTTTGGAGAAGAAGAAAGATCCACCCGCCTTCGAACCTGGTCTTCCACGATTGACTCCTTCTGCATCATAGAGCTTTTGACACATACAACATCTTCTTTCATATGATTAGTCTTGGAAGAACTAAGAGAGTGTGTGGTGCCATGATCTAGGAGCATGCAGTTCTCTAATTCTAATGTAATGCATTGTTCATGTACCCAAACTTGAAGAATTTGACTTCTTAGGTTTAAGTTAACTGCATGGTCATAGATCCAATCTTGACCCAAGACAAGTGGTTCTGTAAGGTTCTCATCTTGACATACTAGCGCTTTGACTTTCATTGGAACATCTTGAAGGTAGATGGGAAGTTCCACCTCGCCCAAACAAGGGGTTTCCACACCTCCCAATCCTATGAGATAAGCTTCTATGGGATTGATGTTCAACCCCAAGTCTTGGCAGTAGGAAAGTCTAACTGCACTACTTGCTGCACCTGAGTCAATCAATGCTTTCACCGTCCTTGCACCCTTCCCTTGTCCTATCTCTATGGTCACAAAGGGTCTTCGGTCAATGACCTGAGAAGTCGCTATGTCTGACTTTTGACACATATCCATGTGATATTTTGGGGCTTTTGAGTTGACTTCTAGGCCTAATCGCCTTAACTTATTTCGCCTAATACGCTCTCTGGCCTCTACCTGTGCTTCTTCTCTCACTCTTAACTCTTCTTCTTTTCGCTTCTTCGCAGTGTTGAGTCTCATTAGCATATCCTCAGTAAGAGGTTCTTGATATAGCTTGACTCTACAGCCACTAATATAGTTTGGCAAGATATCTCCTTCTAGAGTGGCCAACTGAACTGCACCACTAGTGGAAATTCTATTAATGATCATGGGTCCATATCCTCTTTTTTCCAACTTACGGGCATGTTGTTTTAGTGTGTATACCAACACTAGATCTCCCTCTTTCAATCCCTTATCCTTGATGTGTGCATCAAAGTATGCCTTTTGCCTCTTCTTTGCAGCGTAGATGCCTGCTGCCGCTCGTAGCCTCGTTTCACCCAAGCGTTCGAGATCAAAGATCCTAGAGGACAATTCATGCCCATTCCACTCATACTCTTGTGCTACTTTTAAGGCAGGGATTAAGAAATCTAATGGTAGCACAGCGTTCTGTCCGAAGACCATCTGAAATGGGGTGGCGTTGAGTACCGTTTTGTAGGCAACTCGATAAGCCCAAACAGCATGATGAAGTTGTTTGTCCCAATCAGAGCGTTTATTATTTACCAATTTTGTCAATACGTTACAGAGGATCTTATTGGTACTCTCGGCTTGTCCGTTGGCTTGTGGATGATAGGGGGCGGATTTCTTATGTATCACCAAGAATTCTTGGAGAAGATTTTCAATGACTTCATTCAAGAAGTGTGTGCCTCTATCGCTCACCAACTCTATTGGTAGTCCATATCTCGTGAACACATTCTCGAATAAGAACTTAGCCGTAGTCTGAGCATCATTCTTTGTTGTGGCTTTGACTTCTACCCACTTGGTAAGGTAATCTGTGGCTACAATAATATACTCTGCATGGGAGTTTCTAGCAGGGGGATTAATAGGACCTATGAAGTCTATGCCCCACTTGGAAAATGCACGCCCTCCCATCATTGGCCTCAAAGGCATCTCGTCTTTTCTAACTGGATATTGTGCACGTTGGCATGTGTCACATTTCTTCACATAGGTATGTGCATCCATATGAAGAGTGGGCCACCAAAGTCCTGAGAATAGAATGGTCTTAATCACTCGGTCAGGACCAAAATGTCCACCTGCAACACCACTGTGTGCAGTCTCTAAGACCCTTAAATAGTCTGATTCATGAACGCACAGTCTTAAGTAACCATCTTTACCTCTCCGGTATAGGTTCTCTCCTACTAAGGCATAGCCTTGAGCCTCTTGCTCCATATTTCGTCTTCTTGCTAGACTGGCCTCTTTGGGTAATCTTCCCGATCTCATAAACTCTACCAATGGAGCACTCCAATCTGGAATTAATGATACTTGATAAAGGGTCGCATGCTCCACTGGTGGTCTCTCTCTGCACATTGGACAATTCTTGATCCACTCATTTATTTCTTTGTCCATGCTAGGCCAATACACTCCTAAACGTTTCAAATTCTGCAATGTTCGTTGTTTAGAATAGTGATTTCCTAGCAATCCCTCATGAGCTTGCTGCAACCAACTACTATGTTCATCATCCTCGACACAACAAGCTAATACACCCTCAGTATCTTGTTTGTACATGCTTCCTGCCAATATGTGATATTTTTGTGATTTTACAATTTCTTCTTGTGATGTTTTCACATTCTTATTTGCAGGGCCGAAGGTTAGGACTGGTACCAACTTATTTGCCCATTTAGGAACAACTTCCAAATTGAACAGATAAGCATCAGGTAGTTCATCAGACACTCCTTGTGGTGACTCTCCTGAAGTAATGCGAGAAAGGTGATCTGCCCGAAGGTGGGTTCTACCTTTCCTGACAACAACTTCAAAGTCATACTCCATTAGTAAGAGGAACCATCTTACTAAGCGTCCAGTATTGCAAGGTTTATTGACCAAATATAATAAAGCTTGATGATCAGTGAAAAACTTGAACTTGTTGGCCAATAAATAGTGTCTAAACTTCTTTACAGCATATACCATGCCTAACCCTTCTCGCTCGGTTGTGGTATAATTTCTTTCGGCTGGGTTTAGTTGTCTACTAGCATATGCTATGGGCAAATCTAAATTCCCTTCACCTGTGGGTTGTGCTAGCACACATCCTATGGCATGATTGGATGCATCCACATGGACATGGAATGGCTTAGTCCAATCAGGAGTGGTCAATATTGGTGCTGTGCACAAACGTTTCTTCAGTTCATTGAAAGAATTCTCGCATTCGTCGTTCCACTCAAAATTAGACAACAAGGCATAAAGGGGTCTAGCTATGATCGCGTACATGTGGATAAACCTACGGTAATATCCACAATGGCCCATAAAGGCTTGTACCTCTTTAACATTCCTTGGCCTTGGTAGTTCCGCTATGGCTCGTACCTTATCTTCATCTGTTGAGATTCCATTCTTAGAAACAATATGCCCTAAGATTTTACCTTGACGCACCATAAACACACACTTTTCTGGGTTTAGACACACTCGATATTCTCTACACTTGTTGAAGATTTGTCTGAGCTCAGGGATGTGAACCCTTCTTTCTTGGGAATGAGCACATAAATCATCCACATACACTTCTAAGCTCTTTCGCAAGAACTCTTTGAAGACATGACACATGAGCCTTTGGAATGTTGCAGGTGCATTGGTGAGCCCAAATGGCATCACACGAAATGCAAAGATTCCCCACTCTGTAGCAAAAGCTGTTTTGTGTTGATCTTCTGGGGCAATGGCTACTTGATTGTAACCTGAAAATCCATCAAGGAAGCTATAAACTTCCTTGCCTGCAACACGCTCCAAAAGGTGTTCTGTGATTGGAAGTGGATAACTATCTCTAATCGTAGCGGCATTAACTTTTTTAAGGTTAATACACACTCGCAACTTCCCGTTCTTCTTGGGTACCACAACAATGGGGGACACCCATTCGGTATGCTCAATCTCATAGATGAATCCGGCTTCAATCAACCTATCAATTTCTTCTTTTATTTTTGCTGCACAGGTATCATTATATGTGTAGGGCTTCTGTTTGGTGGGCTTAGCATCATCAGTCATGGGGATAGTATGAGAGCAAATTCTTGGATCTACCCCTTTCAAGTCTCTATAGTGCCATGCAAACACATCCCTATATTCCCTTAATAGAGCTATGAGCTCCATTTCTTCTCTTGCACTTAGGTCATCTCCTATATATGTGCATCTCTCTTCGTTCTCTTCAATGGTCACTACAATCTTCTTGGTCTTTTCTTTATTATCATATGATTCTCCTATGATGGCCTCTCTCTTAGGCATTCGTACCAAAATTTTGCGGTCGTCAACTTCATATTTCTTGAAGTTTTCTGGTACTTCAAACAATGATTCCTCCTCTTCTTGTTTCACTGCTTTTCTTTTCTTTTTCTTTTGACTACTCTCACTTCCATCCTTTGAGTTTACTGTTTTAATACTTGTGAGAGGTTCTTCTTCTTTCTGGGTAAACACTCCTATATCTTCTAGATAGTGCTGCTCCGAGTTAAAGCAACTATCCATCACAATAGACTCCAGATCATCCTCATTCTCTTCTTCTTCTATGGCATCACTAGGGTCACATTCTTCTAGCAAGGGTTGACACATGAACACTGAGATATCATAACCCTCCTCATCACAATGAGGTGTCCACTGTTCCTCATTGACAGCAATGTCCATGGTGGCTAAGATTTCTGGCCAGCCATGAGGCTCAAACTCCTCATCTGGAAAGATCATCGGTGTGTAGGCTGGGTCCCTAACGGGTCTATCTCCTAGCGAAGTTCCTTCTTCTCTTGCCTTTAAACGTTTTTCCTCTTCCTTTGCGACCTTGCACATCCACAAATGAGTATCTTCATGCAGCCATGATGGATCAGGTGAACTTTCAGAATGCACAGAGATGGAATCTTCTTTCGCTTTGTGGATAGAATTCCACTGTAGGGGTGGTACATCTCTGAAGGTGTAATCCTTCAAATTGACCTTAGTGGTGACCCCTAAGTGCTGTAAGTACAAGGAGTTAGTTCCCCAATCCTGTACTATTTGCAATTGTCGTAGGAAGGGTCTTCCTAGGATCATCTCAATGACATTATTTTTCTCAAAGTCACATATAGCAAATGTGTGCTCAAACTCTACACCACAAGTGGTTAGAGTGATCCCCTCAAGCAATCCTAGAGGTCTTTCAAAATGACCATCAGCCATTTGAAGCTTCATTCTAGTTGGTCTTAATGTGGGCTTGCCCCATTGCTTCCACAAGGAGGTGGTCGCAATAGCAACACCAGCACCTGAATCTATGATTGCTTTGGTTGTGTAACCTTGGTAGGTGATGGGAAGATAAGTATTACCTTCTTCACCCTCACACATGTCCCCTATTTTGTCTAGAGGTATCTCTGGTACCCTTTGCTTGGAGCCTGCTTTTGGCATGTTGGAATCAAGTTCTGGAACCTGATCCTTCACATGATTCCAGAGCTCAGGTTTTGCTTTGAGCAGCTCTTCTACAGTGAGATGACACTGAACCTTAGTGTTCTTCACGACATCCGTGTTCCTTGGAACCACTGAGTCTTCATTTCTTACTAGTATTGTGGGAGCTCTAATCTGGAGAGATTCAGATTCCCATGGGCCTGGAAATTGAGGCAGTTCCTCTAAGGTATTAGATTCAAAATCTAACCTTTCGTCTTCTTGTTGTTCTGCTTCATCTTCGTAAATAGATGGGATGTCTTGGGGAAATTGATCATGAAGATCATCAATCTCAGGAATAGGAGGGGAATTACCCTTCTCCTTGGCCCATTTCTCTTCTTGTATTTCCCGCAAGAATTCTTGAGAGTACTGTTGAATTGAAGGAGGTATTCCTGGATCCGTGGAATTAGGAACATAAGCTCCCATTGGTGGTGAGCTTCCTCTTTCAATAACTGGTTGAGCCTGTGGAGGTAAAGAAACTTGTGGTTTGTTTACCAATTGCTCTAATCTTTCTAGTAAGCCCTGGAAATGCAAATCTGATTTGATAGAGTTTGTCTGATTGAACTTTTGACTAGTCTCAAGTATGGCTTGAGCTTGTTCTACCATTTTCATGCACATTTTCATCCGTTCAATCTCTAAATCTGCTCTGGGGTAACTCTTGTCTAGGTTTGCCGCTGTAGGCCCTTCTTGAAGTCGAGCCTGGTAGGCCTTGAACATCATGTCCAAGCCTTCTGGGGTTGGATCTGCCAGAACAGACCCTGGTTGCGGTCTATTTACAATGGGTGGTGGGGTGGGATGAGGTGGAGTGGATGGAGTTTCGGCATGCGAGGGGCTTTGAGATGCAATGTCTTCTATTTTTGTTTTCGCTTCTTTTAAGCTTTCTTCTAGTTCCGATAACTTTTTATTCCACTTGCGATTGGCCTTCTCTCTGGTATCCTTCCATGTTCTTGTTTTCCTCTTACTAGGCTCTCCTGATTCACTCGACTCTGATTGTTCTACTGGTTTATCCTGTTTTAAGGCTTGTGCTCTAGTGACAGCTTGTATAGGAGCCACATTGCTACTACTTGAACTTGAATCTGCCACTAAGCCTACCACATTAATGGGTGTAATCTTGGGTGCACTGGAGGGGTTTCTTGGACAATCTCTGGGGAGATGGTCTTTGCCACAATCAGGACAAAAAGCCTGTATTGTGATAGCCTGTCCTTGACTCGGAGATGGTGGGTGGGGACAGTCACGAATGAAATGGTCACCAAGACATCTGAAACAAGATCCTCTAGGGGCTTGTGGTCTCATTTGTCTCAACTGGGGCCTAGGGTTAGGATGTGTGTACATGACATTGGAGTATTCTGGCTCCCAATTTTGCTCCATAGGTGGCACCTCATATTGATACGAGTAAATCTCACTATGTTCAGGTGACCCTGTGTAATACGCATGTGGACTACCTTCATGGGAGTAGTCTGAACTATGAGCATGAGAATCATTATCTAGTATCCATGGGGTTAGGGGCACCAATGCTCTATTTGGATTTTCCTCTCCCACAGCATATTTGACTGGAATCACGTTGGCTGGAGCTGGTGGTTGGTTTCCCAAGACAGGTTGTGGCCTATATGGTACCTGATATTGCTGTTGTGGTCTATAATATGGCTGTTGGTATTGATTCTGATACCTACCTTGTGGGTAAGGTTGCTGATAATTTTGTCTAACAGCCTGCCTATTGTAGGGACAATCTTGAGCCGTGTGGTTTGTGTATTTTCTCTCAATAGTGCAATATGGAGCATTCCTGTCTCTAATGTTTTGGTTTTGCATTGGGCATACGTTAGCCATGTGGTCACCTCCGCAAGTATAGCACCGATTCAATGAAGTGACTCCCTGTGTTTGTTTATTTTGGACTCCCAGCTTCTTGGCAACTTGCTCAGCTATCTCTTCTATTTCTGTGGAGATCTTTGAAGTATGACTAGTAGAACTATCCGAATCTTTGTAGAGTTTGGATAATCCCAACTCCTCACCCAAGTTATCTTCTATGTCGATGCACGTCCGCACGCACTCTTCTATGGATCTAGGCTCTTTCAAGTACACATATGATCTTAATTTTGTGCTCAGTAAGCCATCTAAGAACAAAGCCACTTGTTTAGCTGGTGTGGGTAACTCTGGAGTAGGGCATCTTTCTAGGTACTGTCTGAACCTTCTACCTGCTAGTCGCACTGTTTCTTGGGGTGTCTGCTTGAAACTATGGATCAGGGACGATGTGTTATGCCTGATACCACTCTTGGAAAATTCTACAATGAATTCGTCTAGCAGTTGACCTATATCGCGATAGCTGCTTCTACTCAATGGTTGAAACCAAGCTAAGGCAGTGCCTTTAAGGGTCAAACCAAATGCCTCGTACTGGGTGAACCAGTCCTCAATTTGTTCGGCTCTCAGCACTTGTTTGTACTCGGCCACATGATCATAAGGATCCCCTGTCCCATCGAAATAGTTCTTCATTGCCTTGATCACGTGAATGGGTCTAAGGGTTCTTGGGTACTCCCGGGGTCTAGGCAATGGAAAATCCTGTTCATCTCTTTGTTGCCTATGTGCTTGATGTCTCTCTCTTTCAGGTCTTTCATTTTCACATCCTGATCTATTCCTGCCCACGGTGTGTGCAAAGCTTACCTCAGGTCTCTCTCTAGTTCTTTCTCTCTGGGCTTCATGAGCGTGGGAAGACCCTATTCCTTGGAGGCCATGGGAAACATTGGATCTTGGTGGGGGGAAAATCAATTCATTCTTCCAAGTATATGCATGTCTATCATGTTCTGTTACCAAGAAAATTTTCTCTGACGTGTTATCTAGGTAGACAACTTTGCCTGGTATCTCTGGATCCTTGAACTCATAGATGATGACTATGCCCAATTGGCTAGGTTGTTCTGGCTTGAATCTCCAAAAGGCTTCCTCTGTTTCTCTATTCAAAAATAGTTCTATGCTTTTGTTGTCTTGAGGGATCCAGTCTGGAGTGATCACTCGGGTCAAAACTGACTTGCCTCTAGGAGTCTGGGGTCCTTGTCCTATATTTCCTTGTTCTAGGTCTCCTATCTCATTCTCATGAATGATATTTCCAAACTCATCGGTCCTATCTGGTTGGTTGGTAACCACATACATGGTTCCTTCCTTATCAATGTATGAACCCTCTTCGAACTTGACCACCGGGTGTTCAAGTCCAAAGGATTGATCTGGATTTTTGAGTTGGACCACTGATCGCCTCAGACCATCCTCATAGATGCGAGCACCTAATTGGTTGGTCCGAATATATTCCAACTGTGTCTTATAGGGACCTTCCGGTGTTTGTAGATGGGCAGTCCCTGAGCCACCTGCAGGTTTTCCCATACTAAAAGACATTTCTGAATCACTTGTGTCTGATCTGAGTAAAAGATGACCACTTAGTTGTTGTGCCCAAGACTTGGATGTATGGTTGACACTAGCCTCAGAAGATCTAATGCTTTGTTTATCCTTGCCTAAGTGTCTACCAGATCTCAGGTTCATAAGCTTTAGTCAAGAGTCCAAATTTTCCCTTTGGTATGGTTCAAAATTCTTTAGAGCCCCCTTGGTTCCCTAGTCCCACCTGAGGGTCAACTTCAAATTATCCTATCTCAAAATCAACGCATTATTCTTGAAAAAAACAGTTGAGATCGTGTAGGATTTGAAAGGAGCTTTCCAACAAGCTATAGAGCTCAAAAAATGGACTTTGGATGAGAAAGTTATGTCAAATCAGGCTCCTGGGGGTCAAAACAGGCAAACAGAACCTTAGGAGAAAATCGCGATTTTGTGCTTTTTGAAAATCGCGATGCTGTGAAGTCAAAAAATCGCGATGTTGAGCACAAAATCGTGTTTTTGAAAATCGCGATTTTGATCACAAAATCGTGTTTCTGAAAATCGCGATTTTGATCACAAAATCGTGTTTCTGAAAATCGCGATTTTGATCACAAAATCGTGTTTCTGAAAATCGCGATTTTGATCACAAAATCGTGTTTCTGAAAATCGCGTTTTTTGACATGAAAATCGCGATTTTGAGTAGAAAATCGTGAATTGAAAATCGCGATTTTGAGCAAAAATTCGTGTTTTCACAGAATCGCCTTTTTCACAAAATCGTGTTGTTGGCATGAAAATCGCGATTTTGTCATAGAGAATCGTGTTTTTTCTCAAAATCGTATTTTTCGCTGAAAATCGTGATTTGTGAGAATCGCGATTTTGAGCAGAAAGTCGTGTTTTTCTCAAAATCGTATTTTTCGCTGAAAATCGTGATTTGTGAGAATCGCGATTTTGAGCAGAAAGTCGTGTTTTTCACAAAATCGTGTTTTTGCTGAAAATCGTGATTGGTGAGAATCGCGATTTTGAGCAGAGAATCGTGTTTTTTTTTTTGAAAATCGCGATTTTGAGCAGAGAATCGTTTTTTTTGAGAAAAAACACAGAATCGCGATTTTTTTCAACCAACTTTTAGGTGGGAAAACTGAAAATCGTGATTTTTCAAAAAATTTTGAATTTTCACAGAATCGCGATTTTCATCACAGAATCGCGTTTTTTGGCGGGAAATTCAAATTTCTGAGCGCCGGCTATGGCGAGCTCCGAATGAGCAGAAAATCATGAAAAAAAAACACAGCGCTTGCTCTCCCTTGCTTCTCCTAACTCCTTCCCACACAATAATGCATGAAAAATGGTATGAAAATGGTGAAAATGCACTAAAAAACAAGAAATTTCTATGAAGAAGAAGATGGAAGAAGGTGGAGATGATGATGATGATGAAGATGAAGGGGAAAAAAACAGAAAATGAACTGAAATGACAGTTTTTTTACCTTCCAACGTCGCAAATCTACGATCTTACCATCACAACGCTCGTCCTCGAAGCACTCTCCCCGGCAACGGCGCCAAAATTTGGTGTAGCTCAAGCGTAAGCACCACCTCCTTTACTTGTCAATCCGCGGAGACGTGAGGACCGGTATGAAGACCACGAGCAAGTGAAGGCACAAGTGCGTGAGTGAAAGCACACAAACATGCACACACATACACACACACGCGCACAAAGTAAGATCAAAGAGAGGAACAATGGAAAGCTTAGATTGCAAAAGAGTTCTCTTACAAAAGTTCTATTCTCTAACAAGCTAACCTCAAAAATGAGCTCTCTAGCTCTTTTTATAGTTTTTTGACTAGTTTTGGCCCTGTCCAGACCTAGTGTCCGGCCTAGTTAAAAATTAGGTTCCAGGGCTTATTTGAGGGCTCAAACGAAGTCTAAAAATTATGAAAATTGGTACGATGGTACTTCTAATACTCCTCAAGCTCGAGGACTCCTCGGCTTGAACAAAATGGAGTTACTAAAAATAGATAATGGTATTTACAATGGTTTCTAGTGATGAAAATCACTATTTTTGTAGGGGATTCTTCTGAAAATTTGACATACACTTCTTGGAGCTCCCTACTTGCTCCCTTTCCTCATGTGTCCACCTTTTGATGTGCTTCCATGCTTTGTCCTTGAATTTGAGCTTCAACACAAGTCTACATAAAAATGTCCACTAGATGGAAAGAATGAACCATAGCCACCACTGAACAAACTTCATGGGTGGGGATACATCGGAGTAAGACCCCAAAAGGATCTGCATAATATAGTTGGCCGATAATAATAAGAAATTGACCTTATGGCGAGCCCTGTTAGATGCCAAACCTGATGGACACCCAGTAGTGAGAAAATTATTAAAGTATCGTAATAAGAGTCGGCAATGGGTAAAGCAGCTTCTAGTGCAGTCAGTATTGTAGTTGAGTAAATCATCGGGGAAGAGTCATCCACCCCATTTGGAGGTTCACCAGAATCTAGTCCAAACAAAAATTCTACAATTGCATGTGCCAAACCCGATTGGTGTACAACATCATAGTCAAATTCCTGCAGCAATAGTACCCAACGAGCAAGCCGAACACCCAACTGCTTCTATCGGACGAGGTAAACTAGAGCAGCATGATCTACATGAAATGTAAACTTACGGCCAAGTAAATAGTGCCAAAACTTTTTAATGGAGTAGATTAACCCCAAGCATTCCTGCTCAGTTATAGAGTAGTTGCATTCTGCTGCAAAGCAAGATGGTTGCTAGCATAATAAATAGGTATGTACCACTTGTCTTGATGTTGCATTAATACACTTCCGATGGCAATGTCAGATGCATCAACAAAAACATGGAACGGTAATTGCCAGGTCGAGACATGTAGGATTGGGGCCAACGTAAGGAGAGTTTTAAGGCATTCAAAGCTCAGCTAGCACTCTTCAATCTAGTGAAATTGGCAAGGGCACATAGTGGTTAGTCCACTTAGTGGAATAGATAAATGAGCTAGCCATCGGAGATGGAAGCCATGCTAGCAGATGTGGACCACGAAGTGCATGACTTCCTTAGGTGTTTTTGGTGGAGGTGCATTTAAGATCACTTTGACTTTATCAGGATCCACCTAAATGCCTTGCTTAGATATAATATGGCCCAGGGGTTTTCCATAGGAAACAAAAAAAATAGACTTGTTAGGGTTCAAAGAAAGACGGTATTCTCTGCACTTTAAGAAACAACACCGAAGATATTGTAAATGTGCAAAAGTGTCACCAGACAAACAGAAGTCATCCAGGTATACTCTCATGAAACTCATTAGGTAAGGTGAGAATATCTCTTGCATACAGCACTGAAAAGTCCTAGGTGCATTATGCAAGCTGAACCACATGATAGTACAGGCATGCACTCCCCAATTAGCAATAAAAGCAGTCTTCGGAATATCTGCTTTAGCCATTCTAAACTGATTGTAACCACTATATCCATCTAAAAATGAGCACATCTCTCGGCGAGCTACATCGTCCAGCACTATGGGTGAATATACCATTCATCATGCTCCATAGGGACAATAAATCCAACTTTCAATAGTCTATCTAATTCCTCCTTCACCTGTTGGGCATAGTTAGGATTCATGCGGTAACTCTGTTGCTTAACTAGTCTTGCATCCATTTTTAAAACAACTCGGTGTTGGTAAATGCAAGGATCTATGCCCTTCATGTCTCTATAATCCCAAGCAAAGACATTTGTGAATTATTTTAATAGATTGAGCAAATCTTCTTGAAAAGCATGAGCAAGACCAGCTTTGATTTTAACCGGATATGGATTAGTGTCATCTCCCAAGTGGCAAGTTACTAGTTGGTTTTCTAGAACATAAAATTGCCATGATGAAGAAGGATCATCCACGGATTGAAATAGATGTTTAATATCCATATAAGGTTCTCCAAGTCCTCGGTCTCACTAACAACCACATCCACAAGTGGTTGTACTGTACAGGCCATCAGAGACCATTGGTCTAGCACCTATTGAAGATCTATCATTCCCATGGAAAGGAGATCCTAGTTAGCAATCAAAAAGGCTTTCTTCTCATTGTCAGACAAGCCATCTAACATATGCATAGGTTCCACTACATATGGTTGCGTATGAATCTCACAGGGTTTCATGTCATCTAAGGGGACCACATATTTACGATGGTTACATTTAAAGATAAGTTTGTGTGAAGACCAATCTTGCAAAACTTTGGCTTGCATAAGCCGTGGTTGAAACAAATAGTAAATTATAATCCAAGCTGGACTTAGGTAAGTCGATAACAACGAAAGTCATTTTGAATATGGCACCATGCAATGTGATAGGGATATTATGTACTAGTCTTGCCAGATGGACTCTCGACTGATTATCCATGCGGACAAAAAAGTTAAGGGGTTCAATGTGATTCTAGTTGAGCTGTTTGCAAATTGCCATGGTGGCAATATTAACTCCTAATCCACCATCAATGTGAACTTGCAGAATTTTATGATTCTTATACCAAATCGTAATGAGGGGAACTGCGTGGTCTATCGTAGAGTCAATCTCTGGATTAATGGTAGTTGTGGCAGGTGCCCGCATTGCACTTGGGTCAATCTGCTATTGGAACTATTTTCTGATGCTAGGAACTAGGGTGAGTAGCTATCCTGAAGGAATGGTAATCGGAGCTTTAGTAAGAATATCCCAGGCTACACTTGGATTGTGTAGTTCCACTAAGGTTTTTTGTGAGGTTATTGACGATGTTGCTACCGAGTCCGGTGCAGATGTTGCTGACTAATCAAGTTTTTGTCGCATCACGGGTATGGGGTCAGGGAAAATTGGTCGTTTCTGTATAGCCCACTTGGATGCTTTGACAAATGTGCGTTGTTATTCCTTTAACTCTGGCTCAAACACTTCGACAGTTGGATGGAGGGTTTTATCAGATTGGGTCTGCACTAATGTGGTTTGCATATCTCTTGCCATAATGTAGACCATATTTTCCATTGGGCTCTACGGGCTTCTTTACAATGATGATGTATGTGGCCTACTTCCCCACAGAAATTTCATCTAGGTGAAGGTAAAGTTGTACTGCTACTTGTTTGACCTTGATTCCAACGAGTTTGACCAAAATTTCCTATCCGAGGTCCCCTATAATTGGTGTAAGTTGAATAGTCCGTATTTCTCGAATGAGGTGGTATGTAGCTTGTGGTTGATTGTCCCTACTCTTGAAGAACTACATTAATGGCAAGTCTGTGATGTGTCTTTGCATTGTAGGGGGGGTATCTGTTGAATGGCTAGCAGTATTGCAAATAGCACAGTAGACTTGATTAAGGGTGCAGTTCATTGCTACATGGCTAGGGTTTTTACATTTTGTGTAGTAAACCTGTTTTAACGGATCATCATTTTTACTTTTGTTGGAATTTAACCACTCTAGGTCTTCGGTGAAGTTGCCAACTTTATGCTCCAACTGTAGTGCCATAGCTATTATGACATCTAAAGTCATTCCTCTAATGCAACAAATAATCATAACCTGTTTCAGCTAAGGATTTAGTTCGTTAATAAGCCACTGGGTAATCACATCATCCGAGAGATTTGTGTGGGCTAAGGGCAGTTGTCGTAAGTGTGTGTGGAACAAAGTAGCATATTGTTGCACGCTCTGATGCATTTTCTATCGATTAATCTATAAATAGTCAAATATCTCTGTCGCATTTTTCTTCAGCCTAAAGCATTGTAAGAAGGCATTCGTCACATCATCATACCACCTGAAGTGGTTAATGTCATACTCGATCAGCAGCATGCTACTTCATTCACTATGGTTGATTGAAACACTATGGCCTTTTACGCGGGGTCCTCCGAGTTTTTCAATACTACATAATTAATTTCAAATGTGTGCACATGTCCATGTACATTATCACTAGGAAAGCCACCGAATTTTGCGTATGTAACCTCCATAGTGGATTGCCTTCATTGACTGCCCTATTGTTGTTGCTGCTACTACTGATTCTGGGTGTTTGCCATGACTTCTAGATTTGATTGTGCTATTTGTTCAACTTCACGGGTATAGAATGATTCTATAGGTTGGTCTGTTCCATAGTTATTTGCTAACTCCTCTGGTGGTTTGGGTTCACTATTATTTACTGGTTCTATTGGTTTCCGATTAAGAAACGAGCTGTCCGAGAATTTAAGCCTTAATAGGCATACTGGATCCCACTCTTTTGACAGGTAATCGATGAGGAAGACCATCCTGTTGCTCCACGAGTTTAAGGATTCTTCTTGAACAAATTGCTCAATAGGAGTACTTGGTTCAGGGCTATGATCAATGATTTTCTCAATAGTTCCAATAGGTCTATTGGTATCTTCACTAACTTGTTCAATCGAATCTGCTCGTATCGGAGCACCACCAAATTCGACACTACCATCGGATGTCGTTCCCCTACTAGAAGGCACCAGACTATCACCAAGTTTGGTACCAATACTGTTCATCGAACTATCATGGAATTGTATCGGACTCAGTTCTGGTATACTTTGTAACCCAGAACTAAAGAAATTTTGCGATGTTACTCCACTGGTATGTAATACACCCTCCCCCTTAGATGGACTCCCTTCAATATTGTTGCACGGTGGTGCATATACCGTGCTATTTACTTGCCAAGGGTGTTTATCGTTTTGGTATTTAGGATAGATCTCATTTGAATGTGTTACAGGCATGTAGGACAAGATCTCCACTCAAAAGTATATCCTAAGCTTTTGTCAAGAACTATATTCCAAGCCCCATGGTCAGTGCCAGTGTTAAATCTTTGCCCTAACTGACTGTATCTCGTAAGGATAACAATGACAGGATAAACTAGAGTGTTCTTAGGATGGAAAGGGTTCTGTAACCAGAGGCCCTATGATATTTTCCCACAATCAATCAATTCCACAACTTACTGAAATAATATCTTATCGTTCACATCTCAATACCTCAAATTTCCATCAATTATATTCACCACTTCATCATTGATCAATACACCGTTCTGAACGTTGCTTTACTCAAAAATATCTAACCCACATTTACTGTTTGCACCAATAATGCATTATTGGATTCACTTATTCTGAAATTTATAAAACAATTACCGAATACTTGATTATCAACGAGATTACAAGCTTTATCACATTAACTTTCAATTTGAAATTCTTTAACGATTAATCTCCACAAACAAAGATGAGTCACTTATCTGACACTTAGCCACCCTGTACTAAACTTTACAGAACCATAGAATTGATGACCAAAGTCTACACGCTCATGCCACCACACGCAATCTGACGTGGACTCGTCGTGCATCTCTCCACATAGAGCCGCATGAGTACATCCCCTTTTGTATTAATGTTCAAAAAGGTTACATCGTTTAGGTCATTATGACGCATCACCAAACTATTTACAGAATTACAATATGAATATTACAAGGCTTAATCCTGGTGGCCTAACACTTAGACATATCATGTTAGTTCTTCCCCACTTAAAGAGTATTTTTCCTTGACAATTGTAAGATTTAAAGAAATTGTTCATTTTTTGTTCCGATCTTGTAGAGATTTTATCTCTATGGGAATATGAACCAAAATTTAAAGGATCCCATATAATCTTGGCTACGGATATGACAGTTGTCTTCAAGTCAACAATCTTAAAGTCAGAAATCACTTTGATGGAAACATTTCAAGAAGTGATCGCATTGGATTAAGGTAGATTACAAAAATAATTATGCTAGATTTATAGATTGGAGAGCATTACTTCCTCGAGCATCTATGAAAGTTGTCCAACTACATATCAATCTTCTAGTGTTCCATGGCATCTTACTCAATGATGTATATATGAGCTTGCATCCAAAGCTGATGCTCATGAAGAAATATGTATATGAGCTAGAGGTGTTTTTTTTTCTCAACCACTTAGACTCCTTTACTTTTACATCAAGTAAGTACTCAAAAATTACAAGAGGGATTTTACAAGTGAACTTTACAAAGACTAGACATTTCCTTCAAGTCTCTAGGTTTGTTGATGACTCAAGCCATCACTTGGACTTGCCATGGACTTGTTACAACAAATATTACACCTTAACTAGAGAAAATTTGCACAAACATAGTAGAAACATATATTTATGATTGTGTGTACATGAGAACAATTACTTAAAAATCTTAGAAATTGCACACAACAATGCTGTAGGTGGACACTTCAAACTTGATCATGTCATTAAAACCGTTCTATTTTCACATCTTTTGATTTATAATTATGCTAGATTTATAGATTGGAGAGCATTACTTCCTCGAGCATCTATGAAAGTTGTCCAACTACATATCAATCTTCTAGTGTTCCATGGCATCTTACTCAATGATGTATATATGAGCTTGCATCCAAAACTGATGCTCATGAAGAAATATGTATATGAGCTAGAGGTGTTTTTTTTTCTCAACCACTTAGACTCCTTTACTTTTACATCAAGTAAGTACTCAAAAATTACAAGAGGGAGTTTACAAGTGAACTTTACAAAGACTAGACATTTCCTTCAAGTCTCTAGGTTTGTTGATGACTCAAGCCATCACTTGGACTTGCCATGGACTTGTTACAACAAATATTACACCTTAACTAGAGAAAATTTGCACAAACATAGTAGAAACATATATTTATGATTGTGTGTACATGAGAACAATTACTTAAAAATCTTAGAAATTGCACACAACAATGCTGTAGGTGGACACTTCAAACTTGATCATGTCATTAAAACCGTTCTATTTTCACATCTTTTGATTTATAATTATGCTAGATTTATAGATTGGAGAGCATTACTTCCTCGAGCATCTATGAAAGTTGTCCAACTACATATCAATCTTCTAGTGTTCCATGGCATCTTACTCAATGATGTATATATGAGCTTGCATCCAAAACTGATGCTCATGAAGAAATATGTATATGAGCTAGAGGTGTTTTTTTTTCTCAACCACTTAGACTCCTTTACTCTAAGTACTCAAAAATTACAAGAGGGAGTTTACAAGTGAACTTTACAAAGACTAGACATTTCCCACGTGTATGTATTTCAGCCCCATGGTTTTGCACAAAAAGGTCATGAAAACAATGTGTGAAGGTTGAAAAAGCAATTATATGGTTTGAAGCAAGCACCACATGCTTGGTATGAGAAGATACATGCCTACTTGCTAGCACATGGTTTAGAGAACAATCAAATTAAGATAACCTTATATATTAAGCATAAGGATGAGGTAATTCTAATCATTGTTGTATATGTTGATGTTATGCTACTTAGTTGCCCAAATGAGAAGCATATTTTTGAATTTAAGGCTGATTTTCAAACCTCTTTTGAGATGTCAGATTTGGGATATTTGCATCATTATTTAGGCATTCAATTTAAGCAACTTCATGAAAGAATAGATTTGTGTCAAACAAAATATGTTGATATATTATTGCATCAATTTGTCTGAAGATTGCAAATCTATTGTTGTTCCCATGGAAACAAGTCTATGGTTAAGTCTTCATGATGCTAGAGATGCATTTGATGTTGTTCTCTATCACCAAGTTGTTGGATGATTGATTTATTTATGCATAACTTGGATTGATATTTAGTTTATTGTCTCTCAAATGAACAGGTTTATGCATTGTCGAGGTGGTAAGCATCACCAAGCGATAAAGTGCATCTTTTGCTACTTGAGTGGTACCCAACTACTTGGGTTGTTGTATCTCAAGGGGGATATAACACCAGGTTTGCATAATTTTTGTGAATTAGAATGAACTAGTTTCTATGACACTCATGTTTCCACCATTGGTTTTTGCTTCATGTTTGGTAGCTCATGCATATCTTGGTTGAGCAAGAGGCAGCCTAGTAAGGCCACTTCTAGTTGTGAGGCTGAGTATATGGCAATTTTTGCAAGAACTCTTGATTGTGTGTGGGTGAGGTGCATTTTGGTTGATTTGTGTGTTGGGGAAGAGAAAAAGGTTTATATGCAAAATTGGAGAAGTAATCTGTCCATTAGACATAAGTGGAGGTTTTAGGGTACATTTTATCAGAGAAAGGGTTCTTTATGGACTCTAAGAAAATCCAAACAATCCCTAATTGGCAACCACCTTCATGTGTTCAAAATGTACAATATTTTCTAGGGTTTGCCAATTTTTACAAGATATTCATCAAAGATTACTCCAAGATAGTGACAACTCTTAGCAATCTTACAAGAAACACAAAATTCTCATGGAACAAAGATGTAGAGAAAGCCTTTTAGACCCTTTAATCATCATTTACTACTACTCCAATTCTAGTTCACCCGAATTCTACCAAGTCTTTCTTCCTAGAGATAGATGCATTAGACTTTACCTTGAGGGCGATCCTATCCCAAAATGGGGATGATGAACACCTACATCTAGTTGCATATCATTCAAGGAAATTCTATCCTCCAGAGATTAATTAAAAACTCCATAACAAAGAACTTCTTACAATGTGGATGCATTTGATACCTGGCATCACCATCTTGAAGGAACAACTCATAAAGTTACTATGTACACATATCATAAGAATTTAGAGTACTTCACGACCAACAACATCCTCAATAGAAGGAAATCTTGATGGAGTAACTTTCTATCTAGGTTTGATTTTGTCATTATGTAAGGTCTAGGAGGCTAGGAATGTGAGTTAGATGCCTTGTCAAGAAGATCTTACCTTGCCTCGAAGAAAGGTGAAGAGGCTTTTGATCAACAAGAGAGTGTATTACTCAAGCTTGAATATCTCCAGCTAGCAGCCATCTCTTCAAACCATCAAGAAGATTCAACCTTGACCCATTTGATTCATGCAACTCTATCACATGATGAATTGTTTTGTAACATCAAGCCAAGAAAATCAAGAAGGGAAAGTTGATGAAGTAAACGAGTTCCAATAAAATGATGAATTATTATTTTATAAGAACCTATTGTACATCCCTCCACAAAAGCTCGGGATCCAAGTACTTCAGCAACATCATGATAATCTTGCAGTAGGACATTTTGGAGTGAATAAAACAATAGAACTCATATCAAGGAATTTTTTGTGGCCTCAAATGTGGAAGGAAATCAAAGAATATATCCAGACTTGTGACACTTGCAATAGATTTAAGGTACCATGACATAAACCTCATGGCCTCTTGCAACCTTTACCTATTCCAAAAAGGCCATGGTCTTCATTATCTATGGATTTCATTAGATATATCAAGGTTGAATACATATGATGCCATTCTTGTGATATGGGATAGATTTACAAAGATGGCACACTTCATTCCAACTACCAAGGCAATCATAGGTGCAGCCACTTCTAGAATTTTTCTCATATATATCTTTAGGCTTCATGGATTTCTTGATGATATTGTCAATGATTGAGGTTCACAATTCATATCCAACTTTTGGAACAACCTTTGCAAGCTCCTTGGTGTTCAACTGAAACTATCTATAGCCAATCATCCATAGACTCATGGAAAAATAGAACGGGTGAATCAAGTCCTAGAACAATATCTTCATTGCACCATCAATTATCATCAAGATGATTGGTTTAAGCTTGGTTTGATCTTTTACCCTTTATGCATTTTTCCCATAACAATAGTGTTCGTACATCTACCAAGCAAACTCCCTTCTTTGAAAATTATGGAACACACCCAAGGATGGATATAAAACTCTCAAATCATGTCAAGAACCAAACTTCCATAGATAAGGCCCAGTAGCTCATGTATATTGACAAAAGAACTCAAGGAAGAGATCCATAGAGTTCAAGAACAATAGAGGTATTATGCATATCAGCATTGTGTTCAAAATCGATCCTGTCACATTAGGATAAAGTGTGGTTAATCATAAATAATTTGTAGCCTTCAAGGCCTTGTGCAAAGTGAGACGTAACTTCAATTCCAAGAAACTATTCGGGCACTCCAAGATCTGAAATCTTGAATTCATTCCAAGCTTGGTCACTTGATATTTGCATCATCACTTCTTGTTATTATCAAGTAGTCCACATATATGCATATGTAGACAACTAGTCCTCCTTCCCTGTTGAGGTATAGGTAGGGATCTTCATCACTTGGCTCATATCCACACCTACTAAAATACTCCACAAGCCTTTGATTCCATGCTTTAAAGCTATGAATATCTAGTGTTTTCAAACCCTAATGGTTGAGTCACTTGGAATGTCTTCTACAAATCACCATTTAGAAAAGCATTTCTCACATCCAATTGATATATTGCCAACCTCCTAGATGTGGAAACCCCATTGATTTCCCTACTTTTGGTCATCTTTGCCAATTGTACTAAATATTTCTTCATAATGAATTCCATAGGATTGAGCAAACCCTTTTGCCACGAGCCTTGGTTTGTACCTAGAAATTGAACCATCAAGTTTTTCTTCTTCACTTTATACACCCACTAGTTGCCAATTACCTTCATCCCTTCTTTCTTAGAATTAGACTCATGTGTTGTTGCCTTCAAGGTCTTTGTACTTTTCTTCCATAGCTTCTTGCCACTCCTTTGTGTCTTTGGCCTCTTCATAGGTTTGGCCTCTTCATAGGTAGAAGGTTAATGAACTTTGATAACCCTAGACATGAAAGAATAATGCCTAGCAATATAACTATCATAGACAAGCCTTGTGATTGTATGTTATACCCTTGTCGACTTTCTTTCTTCTACCTTTGGTGGGATAAATCTTCTTTGCCTTGGTGCCTTGATCTTTACTTTTGTAGCTCCCCCATCTAACATATGTTTTTCATAGTATTCAACTTTATGTCCATCTTCTTCAAGCTCTACCAATCTTGCCTTTACTTTATTCACTCATTGATGGGCTGAATCCATGCTTGCTTGGACCAATAATTTCCAAGCTATCTTGAACCCCAATTGGATATCTCCTCCTTGCCTCTTCAATATCTTCATCCTCCAATGGAACTTTGGAAGCATACCATGGTTTGAGTTCATCAAACACAACATCTCTACATACCTTTAACTCCTTTGTATTAGGGTTGTAGCACCTGTAAGCTTTTTTATCCATAGCTTAACCAATAAACATACACCTTTTAGCCCTTGCATCCATCTTACCTCTTAATTCTTGTGGCACATGTGTGTAGCATGCACACCCAAAGATTCTAATGTGTGAAAGGTCTCATTTCCTTCCACTCCATGACTCCTTAAATAGATAGAGCATCTGCACTATATGTTAATGGCACATTCATTTCATTTAACGTACTTTTAGCAATTTCAACAATATACCTATTCTTCCTCTCTACCAACCCATTTTGTTGAGGAGTATACATACAAGTGTTTCACCTCTTTATACCTTGATCTTGCAAGAAATCACTAGCAAAATGTGATAAGTATTCTCCCCCTCCGTCTGACCATAGGTTTTTGATGTAGTAACCTATCTCCTTCTCAACGTGTGCCTTAAACATTTTGAAGACATCAAACATACTTGATTTTTTGGTTATACAATACAACCACACTTTCCTTGAGTAGTCATCAATGAAGGTTACAAAATACCTATTACTTGCAAGAGAGGGTTCTTTGGTTGGGCCCCACACATTTGTGTGTGCAAGGCGTAAAAGCCACATGCTACATATCACTGTTGTAATGAAAAATGTGCTAAACCTCTTACTGATTGCGTTTTCTCCATGTATTTCAACCTTTGAATGTTGATGTGGCCACACATTTTGTGCCACAAATCCAAGTCTCTAATCTTCTTGTCTCCATAGATGATGACCATTTCCTTGTCGATTTTCCCTTTGTCAACGTCAAGAGTAAAAATTCTTCCTTCCTTCTTTCACTTGGCTATCAGCTCAAAGCCACTAGGGTCTTCAATAAGCATCCTTTGTGGTTGAACTATACTTGATATCCCCTTTCAATAATCTATCCAACAAAGATTTATTTCTTTGTAATAGTAAGGACATGAAGTACCTCAAATAGTCCTCTTGCTTTGTGGTTACCTTCAAGCTTCATATCTCCCATTTGTTGTATTCATGCTTTGTTTTGTCTCTTGAAGCCTCTTTGCCTGGGTGCTTGAAGAATGTTAAAATATTCCTCTCTATCTGACATGTGGTTACTATAACCAATATTTATATACCACACCTCATCATGTGATTGACCTTTGCTATTATGCTTCATATCTAACAAATGCTCACGTTCTAAAATTTTTGAGCAGTAAGAATAGTTACTTTGCGCTTTGTAATTGTTCCCATCTTGCTTTTGCCAACAATCCTTGTCATAGTGTCCTTGGTTCTCACAATTTAAGCATTCATTTGAATTGGAGTAGCCTCTACTTTTATATCTGCTCCTCTACCTCTCCTCTTCCTGTTCCTCTTGATGATTGACCTTGATCTTGGCTTGATTGACTCCCTGGATAGCTTTGGATACCTTTTTGGTGGCTCCTTATACCTCTTCCTCTTGAAACACCTCTATTGCCTTTTCCTCTTCCTCCTTTGCCTACATATAAGAGTTGATCTTGGATTTCCTTCGAATTGTTTCCACCATGGTTGAACTCCTCAATCACCACAGGAGAGGTAAGTTGCTAATAATTAAGTAATAAGTTCTTACATACAGAGAGGTTGTGAATGCATTCCAGTTATCATCTTCCCTAATGAAGTAATTCAAAGGTGATTCACCACAGTGCGCTCTCCTTCTCGAGAGCTCCACGACGATATCCTTTGAGTAGAAAACTGAGCTCCTATGGCCGCACATGGTACTCCTCACAAAGTTTGCAGACTATGTAGCAAAAACACAGTACAGAGGGAGCACGAACATAGACTTCTTAGTAGGTGTTACAAAATGCGGTTGAACTTATAGTCTGTGACTGACTAGGCCACGATATGTTTTATAAAAGAACATATACAAAGAAGTGTTTGGTGGCCATTTGGCCTTTCACATGGACACTAACTTTAACAATCTCCCACTAAAGGCCAATATGGCCAAAGTAACTATGGGAGAAAAATAAAGAATGATAAAGAATACATGAGTGTAAGTATACAAACAATACCTCCCACCTACTGGGCATGTTACGCAATATACAAATGACTATGTAAGATCATGAATCAAGTAACCCCCATCAAGTGACAACAGTGTTGAAAGCTATCATGTGGTAGAGCTTTTGTGAAAGCATCTGCAGCATTATCTAAAGTGTGAACCTTCTCAAGAATAATGTGCTAAGTGGCTAAGCAATTTTTAATGAAGTGATACCTCACCTCAATGTGCTTGGTCTTTTGCATGGTAGACCAGATTCTTAGCCAAAGCAATGGCACTTTGACTATCATTGAGTAGATGAGGTACATCCTGAGGTAAACCCATGTCATAAGCAAGATGCAAAAGCCACAATGCTTCCTTACATGCCCCACTTGCTGCAACATACTCTGCTTCTATGGTGGAAATAGATGTACATTCTTGAAGACAAGATCTCCAAGAGATAACACCTCTAGCAAAATGAAAAATGTACCCTGATGTAGACTTACTAGTGTCTACACAACTAGCATAGTCAAAACCTGTGTAACCAATAATGGATGCTTTCCCTCTACCTAAGCATAGACACTTGTCCGTAGTGTCACTCGGATATCTCAAAATCATCTTGATCGCTTCTCAATGTTTCTTGCTAGGATTAGACATGTATCTGCTTATAACTCCCACTCCAAATGCGATGTCTAGTCTCGTAACTACCATAGCATAGATGAGACTATCAATAGCATACTAGTAGAAAGTTTTGGTCATTAATTCCTTTTCCTCATCTGATTTGGGGCAATCATCCGTTCTCAATTTCACATATGTCGGTGTTGGCATCATACAGGAAGAAGCAAGAACGAGCATACACGCAGATCTAGCACCGAGGCAACCCATCAAATTTTTTCAATCCTTACACTATTATAAAAGTGATTCTCATCACTGAACACCATTGTAAATACCATATCACATTTTTGTAGCTCCATTTTGTGCAAACCGATGAGTCCTCAAGCTTGAGGAGCTTTAGAAGTAATTGCCTACCAAGTTTCATAATTTTCAGAGCTCGTTTGAGCCTCCAAACTAGCTTAGGGACCTACTTTTTAACTAGGCCAGACACAAAGATTTGCCTGAGTTCAGGTATATGTGTCTGTCTAATGTTGGAATGGGCACAAAGATCATCAACATAGACTAAATTCTTTCTCAAGAACTCTTTAAACACATGACACATCAGCCTCTGAAAGGTAGCGGGTGCATTGGTGAGACCAAATGGCATGACTCTAAAGGCGAATATGCCCCACTCTGTGGCAAAAGCCATCTTATGTTGGTCTTCTGGTGCAATGGCTACTTGATTGTAACAAGAGAACCCATCTAGGAAGCTGTACACTTCCTTTCCTGCTACCCTTTCTAATAGATGCTCAGTGATAGGAAGCAGATAACTATCTCTGATAGTGGCTGCGTTAACCTTCTTCAAGTTAATGCATACACATAGTTTGCCGTTCTTTTTGGGCACCACTACAATGGGGGATACCCATTCAGTGTGCTCAATTTCATAGATAAATCCAGCTTCAACCAAGCGATCTATCTCTTCTTTGATCTTGGCAGCATAGTTGTCATTGTATGTATATGGCTTTTGTTTAGAGGGTCTGGCCTCTGAGGTCATGGGCATAGTGTGTGAGCATATATCAGGGTCTACACCTTTCAAGTCCTTGTAACTCAAAGCGAATACATCTCTGTATTCTCTCAGCAAGGCTATCAACTCTTGCTCTTCTTGTTCAGTCAGATCATGTCCAATGTATGTGCATCTCTCCTCTCCTTCTTCTATGACTACCACTATTTTCTTGGTGTCTTCTTTGTTATCATAGGCTTCTCCTGCTTGTGCCTCACGTTTAGGCATTCTTATCATGACTCTTCTATCTTCAACTTCATACTTCTTGAAATTTTCAGGGACCTCAAACAAAGATTCTTCTTCCTCTAGTGTGACTTCCCTATTCGTCCTTTTCTTTCCTTCACTCTTGGTGGCCACTTGCATGGTTAACCTTACATCATTTGTGAGCTCTTCATATCTCTCAGAGTGAACTTCTACTTCATAGAAGTCTTCTTCATGTGATGCAAAAGGCGGGTCCACAATGATTGACTCTAGATCGGTGTCACTTGCATCCTCAAATGCATCAAAGCTAGGTTCACATTCTTCAATAACCAAATCACACATGATTGGCTCTATTGAGAAAACTGAAATGTCATAGCCATCCTCATCACAGTGGGGTGTCCACTGTTCTTCATTGATGGCTACATCCATTGTTGCTAAAATTTCCGCTCAACTGTGGGGTTCAAATTCTTCGTCAGGAAACACTACAGGTGCATAGGCTGGGTCTTGGATTGATCTATGGGTTTCTTTTGCACCTACCTCTCTGGCTTTTTCTCTCTTCTCTTCTTCTACTGATACCTTGCACATCCATAAGTGAGTGTCTTCATGCATCCATGAGGATCTTGATCCTATGGAATGCACTGACTCCGTATCATCTTTGGCTCTATGGATGGGATTCCATTGGATGGGGAGTACATCTCTATGAGAGTAATCCTTGAGATTAACTTTGGTGGTGACACCTAATTGTTGCAAATACAAAGAATTGGTTCCTCAATCCTGTACCACTTGCAACTATCGCAAATCATCTCATAGGCCTGATTTTTGCTAACGTCACATATAGCAAAAGTATGCTCAAACTCAACACCACATGTAGTGAGGTTATTCCTTCTAGCAATCCTAAGGGTCTCTCTATGTGACCATCGGCCATCTGCAACTTCATTCTCGTTGGTCTGAGTGCTGGCTTGCCCCAATGCTTCCATAGGGAAGTGGCAGCAATTGCAACTCCTGCACCTGAGTCCAAAATTGCCTTGGTTGTGTATCCCTGATGGGTAATTGGAAGATAGGTATTTCCTTTTTCTCCTTCGCTCATGTCTCCTATCTTATCCAATGGTATTTTTGGCACTGTTCTATGAGATCCTACCTGGCAACGAGATTTCGCTACATTTGGCACTTGTTTGGCTACATGTTTCCACAATTCAGGCTTAACCTTGAGTAGCTCTTCCAAAGTGAGGTTGCACTGCACTTTAGTATTCTTTACCACCTCCATGTTCCTAGGTATGATCTAATCTTCATTTTTTATCATGACCGTAGGTGCTCTCATACAAGTTGAATTAGTTTCCCATGGGCCTGTGAAATGTGGTAACTCTTGCAAGGAATTAGACTCAAAGTCTAACCCTTCATGTGAGTGGGCACTCTCCTGTTCTCCATAGATGGAAGGAATGTCTTGTGGAAATTGATCGTGCACATCATCCACAAGTTCAATAGGAGGGGGATTTTCACTTTCTTTAGCCCATTTCTCTTCTTGAATCTCTTGCAAAAATGTTGTAGAATACTGATTCATAGAAGAAGATGTGTCTGGTTCAGTGGAGTTAGGCACATAAGTTTCCTGGGGAGGAATGCTTATTCTGTCACTTGCACTCTCCTTAAACTGGGAGGAGGCTACTTTTCCAGACTTTGCAAGTAACCTTTCCAATCTATCTAAACCATCAAAATGCAATGGTGTTCTAGTGGAGCTAGAGCCATTGAACAAGTGACTGGCTTCAAACATAGCTTGCTCCAATTTGACCATCTTAGCACAAAGCTTTGTTCGCTCTATCTCTAGATCGGCTCTAGGGTAACATTTGTCATGATCTGTCACATTTGGCCCTTCTTGGATTTTGGCCTCATATGCTTTAAGCATCATGTCTAGATCCTCAAGAGTGGGATCGGCTAGGACTGATCCTACTCTGGGTGGTGGTTGGGTTAAGTGTGGAGGATCAGAAGGTTGGGGAATGGAAGATGATGGATTGGTGGGAGATGGAAATGGAGGTGGAGGGGTGGTG
The DNA here is from genome assembly GCA_020310875.1 of Ceratopteris richardii. Classification (NCBI taxonomy): domain Eukaryota; kingdom Viridiplantae; phylum Streptophyta; class Polypodiopsida; order Polypodiales; family Pteridaceae; genus Ceratopteris; species Ceratopteris richardii. Next base: position 66,452,146 of record CM035431.1, read on the forward strand.
TGAGAGTGAGTTTGAGATGTGAGTTCACTTATCTTTGCTTTTGTTTCTCTCAAGCTTTCCTCAAGTTTGCTCATTTTCTCTGACCATTGTCTTTTCATTCTCTCTCGGCTATCTCTCCAAGCTCTTGTCCTTTTCTTGGTTATACTCTCTGTATCACTAACCTCAGAACTCTTTTCTTGCCCTAGTCCTTGAGTTTGCTGCAAAGCTTGAGCTCGGGTGACTACTTGCACTGAGGCAGTGGAAGTCACACTTCCTGTAGAGTCTACTACTAGTCCAATGATGTTGATAGGAGTGATTTTTGGCATGTTATTGGGGTTCTTTGGGCAATCTTGTAAGAGATGCTCTTTTTCGCAATCTCGATAGAAGCCCTGAATTATCACAGGCTGGGGTTGTGTAGGGGCAGGCATTGGACAATCACGAATGAGGTGATCCCCCTGACATTGATAGCATGGTCCTCTAGGAAATGGGGGTCTTACCTGCCTAGGTTGAGGTCTAGAGTTGGGGTTTGCGTACATGACATTTGCATACTCTGGCTCCCAACTAGGTTCACTCGGATCTTTAGAGTAATATGACTCGTTATGCTCAAGTGACTGCATGTAGTAAGCATGTGGACTATCCATGTGAGTAGAGTCAAAACTATGATCACTGGGGTCACTTTCTGAAAGCAATGGTGTCACTGGCACTATGGCTCTATTCAGGTTCTCTTCTGCAGCTGCGTACTTTACGGGAATCATATTGGCTGGGGTTGGAGGTTGTTGAGCTAACACAGGTTGAGGCCTTTGTTGGTTTTGGTAGGGCTGTTGATAGGGTTGTTGTGGTGTGCCATATTGTTGTGGTGTGCCATATTGTTGTGGTGGGTATTGGTTCTGGTATCTTCCCTGCTGTGGGTATGGCTGAGGGTAAGTTTGCCTAACCGCTTGCTTATTGTATGGGCAATCTTGTGCAGTGTGATTAGTGTATCTCCGTTCTATGGTGCAGTACTGGCTATTAGGATTCACTTGGGGTTGAGCCATAATGGGACATACATTCGCCATATGGTCACCACCACAAGTATAACATCTCTTCACTGGGGCAAATCTAGGGATTTGTTTGCTAGAGACACCTAGTTTTTGAGCTACCTTCTCTGCAAGCTCCTCGATAGAGGTAGATTGCCTGGAAGTGAGGCTACTAGAGCTATCTAAATCCTTGTAGATTTTTGAAAGCTCTAATTCCTCCCCTAGGTTATCCTCGATGTGGATGCACATGCGTACACACTCTTCTATGGTCCTAGGTTCCTTCAAGTATACATATGATCTCAATTTGGTACTTACCAATCCATCCAAGAATAAAGCCACTTGTTTGGCTGGAGTGGGTAACTCAAGAATGGGACATCTCTCTAGGTATTTTCTAAGCCTTCTTCCTGCAAGCCTAACCATCTCATGAGGTGTTTGCTTGAAGCTATGAATTAGTGAGGAAGTGTTGTGCCTTATGCCACTCTTAGAAAACTCAGTGATGAATGCCTCTAGAAGCTGGTCTATGTTTCTGAACTGTCTCTCATTTAGTGGTTGAAACCATGTAAGGGATGTGTTCCTAAGGGTTAGACCAAAAGCATTGTACTGCGTGAATAGGTCCTCAACTTGTTCAACTCTCAAAACTTGCCTAAACTCAGCCACATGATCATATGGGTCCCCAGTACCATCGAAGTAATTCTTCATGGACTTAACCAGCTGGGTTGGCCTTAAGGTTCTAGTGTGTTCTCTAGGCCTTGGCAAAGGAAAATCATCAGTATGTCTTTGGTTCGTTGGTTCTCTAAGTCTCTCCATTTCCACTCTATCTACCTCCGTTCTCATTCTCTCTCTTCCTATTGGGTTGGCAAAGCTTACCTCTGGCCTGTCTCTACTTCTGTCCCTTTGAGCTCCATGAACTTGGGATGTTCCCGCTCCTTGGTGGCCATAAGAGACATTGGGTCTTGGTTGGGAAAAGATAAATTCACCCTTCCAAGTGTAGGAATGCCTACCATGCTCCGTGACCACAAGGATCCTTTCTGACATATTGTCCAGATAGGTTACTTTGCCAGGGCTATCAGGATCTTTGGACTCATAGATCGTGATCGTTCCTACTTCATTCGGCTGATCAGGCTTATACCTCCAAAAGGCTTCATCAGTCTCTCGGTTTAAGAGCAGATCTATGCTCTTGTTGTCCTGGGGCACCCACTCTGGCGTGAGGATTCTCATAAGAACTGATTTACCTCGAGGGTTCTTGGGCTCTCTTCCCATGTTCCCTTGCTCTATGTCACCCATGTCTGCTTTTGGGATCACATTACCGAATTCGTCTATCCTGTCTGGGTGATCGGTGACTACATACATAGTTCCCTCTTTGTCCAGGTATGCGCCCTTCCTATGGTTCTCTCTATGCCTTGAGACATCTCTGATTCGCTAGCCTCAGAGTTAGGGTGGTTGGAATAATTACTCAGCTGCTGGGTCCAAGACCTAGCAGTATGATTGACACTAGCTTCAGAGGATCTAAGGCTTTGTCTATCTCGGCCTATGTGTCTTCCTGACCTAAGGTTCATATGCCTTGTTTCTCTACCCCCTAGTCCCAAGTACAATCTCGTTGTAAGTTATTTCGTACCAATCCCTTTGTTCTTTTTAGTTGATTATTGTGTTAAGCCCTTGTTCGAAATCACGTCGTCAGGAATACTTAAGTGAAGTTCACACTTGGTAATTGATCGATTCAAGTTTACTTTGGTCAATTCAAGTTTGATCGATTCAAGTTAATTGATCGATTCAAGTTTACTTTTGTCCCTTAGGGTTTTCACACTTAAGACCTACTTAAGGCTTGCAGTTAGTTGGTTAGTTCTCTTGGACTTGATTCGTGCCTAACGTTACCCTAATTATTCACCCCACCTAAGTCGCACTTAGCCTAAGCTAGGAATTGACAAAGGAGGGTTGAGAGAACTTCCAACCTCAATGCACTTGTTGCTCAGATTGCTTCACCAGCCCAGGATGCCTTCTCCCAAGCTTGGTAATTGCCCTTGCTAGCTTGCTTTGGATGCTTTGATTGCTCACGACGTTCCTGCAAATGTTCACAAGTTAGTACTGCCTTCCATCACAATGAATTGACAGACACACATCAACAAATATATGCCCCCCTTGGAGTAGCTCACTGTACCCCCAAAATCTTATGATCCCCTAATCCTACCTAATGGCCAAAATCTCATCAATTGGAGTTCGTATGGTGAAGTTATGACCATTCAGGCACTTAGGGTTCAAAATAGGCTCTCAGGGTTCAAGACTTTTTCTACGGTTTTCTAGTTGTTTTATCCCCTTATAAGACTCTAAGGTAGTCCCTATTTGTCAGTGTCAAGCCCAAAATAACCACAATTACACGTTGGAGGCTCTGCGATCGGCATTTTCACGCATCCAATCGAAGAGCTCTCCAATGTTCGCAATTGCGCTGCGCTTACGAGCTGAAGCAAGTATATGCAGAATTGTTGTTTTGCCTAAGCTCTCTCTTATTGTCTTCCTCTGTCTCTGTTTCTCTCTTTCTACATCTTTCTCTCTTTGAATTCTCTCTCTCTCTCTAGATCTCTCTCTCTCTAGATCTCTCTCTCTCTAGATCTCTCTCTCTCTCTTTTCTTTCTCTCTTTATTGCAGGTTATTCAAGAAGCTAACCAAGAAAAAAGTATGGCTAACAATTGTAAGTACAATTTCTATTCTTTGTAGATCATTTGAATTGTGTTATTTTTATTACATAGCATACTCACAGTTATTGATATGCACTTATACACTTATACATGACGAAGATTCACTTTCACACATATACATATATACACATGCACATACACACACATATATACACACAGATACATGTGCACATACACTTAGACATACACACATATACACATGCATATGCACAAACATTCCTACACCACATAAAAAGACTTACATGCATGCATTATTGCATATATATATATATATATACACACACACACACACATTAACATATATGCAAATACATGTATATGCAGATCCACATGCATGCACATTCACATGCATGCACATGGATGCAAATGGAAATGCATCCACATACGCATGCATGTTTCATACATATACACATGCATATACATACACATGCATATACATATACACATATACATATACATATACATATACACACATATACATATACATGCATATACATATACATGCATATACATATACACACACATACATATACATGCATATACATATACACACACATACACAAGAACATGCACATACTCATACACACATATACACTTATACATGCACATGCACATACATACATATACACACACATACACATGCACATACATACATATACACACACATACACATGCACATACATACATATACACACACATACATATACTCTTAGGTACACATATGAATGAATTATATAACTAAAGTATTAAAACACATATACACATGCACACACACATGCATATACCTACATATACACATATACATGCACATACACACACATACACATAGAGTTATACGTATACATGCATATACATATACACACACATACACAAGAACATGCACATATTGATACACACATATACACTTATACATGCACATGCACATACATACATATAAACACACATACACATGCACATACATACATATATACACACATATATGTACACTTAGGTACACACATATGAATGAATTATATAATTAAAGTATTAAAACACATATACACATGCGCACACACATGCACATACCTACATATACACATATACATGCACATACACACACATACACATAGAGTTATACATATACATGCATATACATATACACACACATACACATGCACATGCACATACTCATACACACATATACACTTATACATGCACATGCACATACATACATATACACACACATACACATGCACATACATACATATACACACAGATACATATACACTTAAGTACACACATATGAATGAATTATATAATTAAAGTATTAAAACACATATACACATGCACACACATGCACATACCTACATATACACATATACATGCACATACACACATATACACATAGAGTTATACATATACATGCATATACATATACACATACGTACATACACATGCATATGCACATACTCATACACACATATACACTTATACATGCACATGCACATACATACATATACACACACATACACATGCACATACATACATATACACACACATACATAATTAAAGTATTAAAACACATGTTTAATATAAACAATAATAACAATCAATAGAACAAAACTCTTCATTACTTAATACCATACACACAATTCAAAACATAACTGAAATGAAATATATATATATATATATATATATATATATATATATATATATATATATATATATATATATATATATATAAATGTAAATACATATAATCCAATGTCATAATCAACTAAAATCCTAATCATCATCATCATCAGCAATATCATGATCATTCTGATCTTCCTCATCCTCATCGTCATAATCACCCTGTGACGATCGAGATCGTCCCTCCTGTGTCTGTCTCTCCACCTCATCCATATTTGTCTCTCCATAATACTCCTGTATTACATATAACAAACATAAATAAATAAAATAATTAAACCATTCATAAAAATAAAATAATTATATAAAATTTAAAAAATACTCACAAAGGCATCAGGATGATCTTGCATATACTCGCCCAAACGCCGATATCCAAAATGTGTAGCATACTCGATCTCATGTTTCATAGGATATCGACCATAATCCTTCCGCTACAATGAAACAAATAAAAAACATTAGTTGCTTGCATTTTAACTAAAATAAAAAATATACTCATAGTAACACATATACTTACAAACGTGGCTACAAAACCATTATGGCCCATTTGGCTTAGGTGCGATGTGTGGCCCGACTCCACTCTCTTCTTTGCAGTAGCCTGTTTATTCAAGAAAAAAAATACATAAATTAAATGTAAAAAATTACTAAAATATATAAAAATTATAAATATAAACTATTAATTTGTGTACCTTCTGCTGAGGAAATGACTCCTGAAGATGTAGCTGTCTACGAAAAAACTGCCACGTCTCAGGTGGTATGTTAGCTCGCCTCTTATTTTTTTCGACCATACAATATCTCCTGTTAATTTAATCTCAAACAGAAAAAAAAATCAGAATACATACACATATATACACACACATACACATACACATACCCACATATACATATACATGCAAACATATATGCATGCATATATGTATACATATACACATATACATACATATAACATAAACACACATATACATATCCACACATATATATGTACACACACATGCATGCATATACACTCATTCATACAAAATACATGCATTTATCCCACAATAATGTGTAGTTGTGTATATGTGAATATGTGTGTATGTGTAAATGTGTATATGTGAATATGTGTGTATGTGTAAATATGTATATGTGAATTTTTTGTGTATGTAGATAATCAAACTATTAATATCAAATACCATTATTTGTAGATTCTGATCAATCAGATGGAACTCACCACCATCTCCTCATCGTGCAACGACTTTATACTGTAAGTATATGAAATATTTAATTTTAAATATATTTTTATGATATGTATAGGTGGATTACATCCAAAGAGATCGATAAAAACTCGATCCCACAAAAAAAACGTGAATGCAAAGAGCTACTATGTTTGATGGAAAAAGAACTTCCTACTTCATTTTTTGATATTCAGGTTCATTTATTAGTCCATCTTGTAGATGAGATAGAGATTGCAGGTGTTGTCAACACTCGATGGATGTTTTGGGTCGAGCGATTTATGGGAATACTAAAAGGTTATGTGCGACAAAGAGCAAAACCAGAAGGATCCATGGCAAAGGGTTGGATGCTTGAAGAGTGCATGTATTACGTTAGTGAGTACCTTGAAAGAGTTCATGAAGAAGCTCCGCGTGCATGGATCAACGAGTCTTCTTCAAAAATAGCAGATGAGGTATTATCAGGTAAGGGGGTTCCATTCTTATTTACGTTTCAAGAAAAAAATGATGTTTCTACTTTTGTAGCATATAATAGTGAATGCATGCAAGCATTCCTTAGCGAGTACGAGGAACTTCAAAATCTCCAAAGTAAAAGGCGAAAAAACAAAAGATCTAGAAGTAATCTCGATAATAATGAGATTACAGATATACCTTCTTTCACGGATTGGCTATATAGTCGTTTGCAACGTGCCAACGCAAATAATGAAGAAATCTCATATGAGCAAAGAGAGTTAATGATAGGTGGTGAACGAAAGGTAATTTTATTAAAATAATATTTTATTTTTTTCATATATGTATGTTAAATTCTATTTACTAATTGAATTTATTTTGCAGGCTCGAATGTTCACTAATATGTGGGCTTTTGGACAACATATTAGAATCAAAGTCATTGATTCTTTATGTAAAACAAAGGATTCTAGTATTGTTGCTTCTTTCAAGCAACTATGAGGTGCTAGCTCAAAAGACACGAATCTTATAGATAGCAAACTTGGTTACGTAGGAGCTATTGTTGGTATCTACAAAATTTCATTTCGTACATTCAAACAGGTAGAAAAAAGATTTTAGAGTTAGTTAGTTTTTAAGCACCTAATAATGGGTTTTTGTTGTTAGATATTTTTATAGGTCATTTTGAAGGTTGACTAGTTTCGAGCGGAGTATAAAGGTAGTAATTCCACATTAAGAAAGGAATTTTCTGGGTTTTGGGCAATTGATTCTTCCAAGGTAATGCGATCTACTAAAGAACCATATATTCTCCTAGGCATATTGAACAAGCATTTTTTTATAAAAACACAGATGCTCATCCTTGGTGGCAAGTCATTCATGTGCAACCTAGAGGTAGGTCATTGTTTGAACAGTTTATTGTTAGAGAGATCGAAGAAAGTCCTCTTGATGATTCAGCATCGGATACTGATACATCAACATCTGAAATAGAAATTAGAATCATTATACGTGATAATGATACTAGTCTTTTTGATGAACAGGATAATTCTCTACATGCTGACACTAGAAAAAATAGGGGGGCGTAGCGATGCCCCCGAATTGAAAAAAAAATGTGTACCGTCGCTTATGCGACGCTGGTGTCGCATAAGCGATGGTCAATTTTTTGATTTTTTTTTTAAGCGAGAACCGTTGCATAAGCGATGATAGCGTTGCTTATGCGACGCTAAATTAATAGCGTTGCAAATACTGTCGCTAGTGAGCGACGGTATTTGCAACATTGGCAAACTGAAGAGCGTCGCATATGCGACGCTCTGGAATGTAAAAAAAAAATAAATTGATTTCTCCCGGCACATTTGTGCCGGGATTTGGACGCGAGAGACCAAGAAGAGAGAGAGAGAGAGAGAGAGAGAGAGAGAGAGAGAGAGAGAGAGAGAGAGAGAGAGAGAGAGAGAGAGAGAGAGAGAGAGAGAGAGAGAGAGAGAGAGAGAGAGAGAGAGAGAGAGAGAGAGAGAGATCTACTTGCAAGGTTTGTGCACACACACACACACAATTACACACACATATACACACATAGACACACACACACACATACACATAGACACACACACATATACACATACACAAATAATGTTGCATACACACATGCACACATAATGCATACACATGCACACACATATACACATACACATACACACACATACACACACATACACACACATACACACACATACACACACATATACACACATATACACACATACACACACATATATGCATACAAACACACATAGAGAGACATGCACACACATAAACATACATGCATAAATAATGCATATGCATATGCGTACATCCATACATACTTACATGCATACAGACACATATGCATACATAATGCATATGCATATGAGTACATACATACATACTTACATGCATACACACACATATGCACACATAGACACATACACACACATAGACACATACACACACATAAACACATACACACACATACACACACATATGCATACATACATGCATACACATACACACACATATGCATACACATACACACACATAGACACATACGCACACATAAACACGTACACACACATACACATACATATGCATACATAATGCATACACACACATACACACACATATGCATACATACATGCATACACATACACATAGACACATACACACACATAGACACATACACACATAAACACATACACACACATACACACACATATGCATACATACATGCATACACATACACACACATATGCATACACATACACACACATAGACACATACACACACATAAACACATACACACACATATGCATACATAATGCATATGCGCACATACACACACATATGCATACATACATGCATACACATACACACATAGACACATACACACACATAGACACATACAAACATAAACACATACACACACATATGCATACATACATGCATACACATACACATACACATACACATACACATACACATACACATACACATACACATACACATACGCATACACATACACACACATAGACACATACACACACATAAACACATACATACACATACAAACATATATGCATACATAATGCATACACACACATACACACACATGTGCATACATACATGCATACACATGGACACATACACACACATAGACACA